>PVKC010002910.1:0-41129 GCA_004027635.1 Crocidura indochinensis
TTCAAACCACTGACCTTCTGCATGTGAGGCAAATGCCTTACCTCCATGCTATCTCTCCAACCCCACCAAGATATTTTTTAAAGAAAATCTACACATTTCATTTTACTCTTTTAAAAAAAATTTTTTTGTTTTTCGGGCCACACTCATTTGATGCTCAGGGGTTACTCCTGGCTACACGCTCAGAAATTGCCCCTGGCTTGAGGGGACCATATGGGACGCTGGGGGATTGAGCTGCAGTCCTTCCTTGGCTAGCACTTGCAAGGCAGACACCTTACCTCTAGTGCCACCTCGCCAGCCTTTTAAAAATATTTTTATGTAGGTTGGGACCACACCCATCCTGACTCTCTTCTCAAGAGTAAGTCTTAAGAAGTGCTCAGGAGAGCTATGTGATGCCGAGAATTAAATGAGATTAGGCTGCATGCAAGGCAGGTACTTTAACCCCTGGACTCTGTTGCCCCAAGGTCCTATGTTCTTGCTGTAGTTAGAGAGTCAGTGGCTCAGGGCTCACTCCTGGCAGAGCTCAGGGGACCATATGCTGTAGCAGGGATTGAACTGAGATCAGCCATATGCAAAGAAAGCATGTGAACACATGTACTTTCTCTCCATTTCATTCCTGCATTCTTAATTCATAAATCAGGCAAGAGCCAAGAAAGTGCACTCTTGCACATTTGAATTCCAGGTGTGGGACCCTGGAATGGTTCTCAGACTAACGCCCTTTTCTCTTCTTTCTTTGCAGGGAAGGAGATTGGTGGGAGGCTCGCTCTTTGACAACTGGAGAGACAGGTTACATTCCCAGCAATTATGTGGCTCCAGTTGATTCCATCCAGGCAGAAGAGTACGTTTCATTTCATTGTTTTCATTTGACTACTTGCTTTTTAGTTAATTGCTACAATAAAATAGCACTGAGATTGTGCGGGAGTGAGAAAACAATGCTAGTGTGCTTAAAGGTTGAGAAGATGCTGGAAAGTAACCATAAGAGAATATAATAAAATTCAAGCTAGAATATAGTTGGGTTTATTTCCTTTCTTTCTCTTTTTTTTGGGGGGTGGGGTCCAGCCCAAGATTCTAAGTCTACTGAATTTAAAATAAATATATTTAAAAATAAAAGGAAAAAAAGAAGAAGGAACAAATCATTTTCAAAGATTAAATAATGAGGTTTTTTTATCCTTAGTGGAATCAGAAATATTAAAGGAGCATGGAAAAACCATAACTTCTGTGCCACAGGCAAAAGCAACTCCTTCATAGTGTGGCCCAAAACAATGGGAATCCTGATATGGGGCATTTCAGATAGTTCTTTCTTTTTATTTTGGATCTTCGTGGTTCCCTTGAAAGCTCCTTGTGAAAATACATTGACTCAGGAATTTCTCCGAGAGCTGTTTGGGAAGGTCATCTGTAGGCTGGAGGGTATTCTGCAATTGTGTTCCCTCTCCTGATGTGTGCACAAGTCTGTACACTAGTTCTTGCAGGGAAGAGTTAGTAGCATGGCTAGTACAGGACCCTCATTTCTGAACCAAAGAAACAGATTAGAGAGCCTTTGTCTCCAAACGCTAGAACCTGCTCTCTGTCCAAAACCTTGGGACTTGGCTCTCCAGCTCAGTGGAAGTGACTTTGCTTCAGCAGAAAGGGGCATAGCCAAAAAGAAAAAGCAGCCCCTGATCTCAGTCTTTGACGCAGATTGCACATTATGCCTGTGATGTATTTAAACACTGCACAGAGGTTATGCTGCATACTGCAGCCCCGACCCCAGTCAGATCATGCTCTGGTCTTTAATTCATCCATGTTTCCACTAAAAAGGTTCTTTTGTTTATCACCCTCAAGTGCACAGTGTTTCTGAGCTCCATTTTCTTCCTGTACTGCTTTTTGTCATCAGCAACTATATATAATTTTTACTATAGAAGAGATTTGCAGCCATCTTTGTGTTTCAGATTATGAAATGTGCCACTTCTTAGTAGGAAAGATACCATCAAAATGTAACATTATTTTTATTAAATGGGAAATCTACCTACTCTATACTCAAGTTTTATTCATAATAGTCAATTTGAAATTTATATTTTAAAATGTTCATAGCATTTTAAAATTATGCATATGGTTTTACATTGACAAATAATCGCCATTCGTCTTAAAATGCTATTGTTTCTGTACAGCCTATTGTTCTGTTCTTTTTTTCACCACCATTAATGTTTACATCTCATTTTAATTGTTTTTTTAATACAAAACCAGCATCATTTCTCGCAAATAATTGGGACAGTGCTCTTTATGCTGTCGAGTGCTAGGTTAGGATTCTCGCACAGTTTGATGCTTTTCAAAGTCACTGCGGAGCCTGCATGCAGTGTGTTCTTTTTTATCTCCACCAAAATGCTTTCATTCACAAAAGAATTTGACAGTGAGCGCATAATAGCTATGTTCAAGTATAATGAATCAAAATTTCTTCTTAGAAAAGCAAATTCTTTCACAGTTAAATATTCTAAAAAGCTTTCCTGCTTGCAGATTCCAATAGATTGCTCCCCATTCTCCCTTGGGTTCTTGGAACACCTGCTATTCTTTCAGCACCAGTGGTGAACTGTGAACTCATTGGGCCGACCAGAGGATAGAGGGGCACAAAGAAATTCACATACTACAGATTAGAGGGAACATGATGTGATCTATTCTGAAGTGGCCCTGGAGTGCTTGTCACTTACTCAGGAAGAGGATGAGAATGCTGATGAAACAAGTGGTTTGGGGTTTGGTTTGGTTTTAGTCTGGGGGCCACACCCTGCTGTGCTTGGGACTTGTTCCTGGCTTTATGCTCAGGGGGCAACTCCTGGTGGCACCCAGGGACTAAATGTGATATTTGGGATTGAATTGCATGCAAAGCAAGTGCCCGTTCTTTATCCTTTTCCCAAGCCTAACATAAGTGTTTATAAGGAAGATCTCGTTGTGCATAGTAACCCAGTTCAGTAGCTAGGCAGGACACACACATGTGTTAGATCCTAGCCCAGTCAGTAGGCAAATTCTTTTTACTAACTCAAGCCCTCATCCCTGCTGGACAGGAAGAGACAATTAACACACACAAAGGTGGCTGTCGTTTTAAGCAAGACAATCCTGACCAGTTACTTCTCTTTTCTTAGTTTGTATTGTTAGAAAGCTACCAAAAGTATATATTGTCTATCCATTCTGACTGGCTTGTTTTGAAAGCCTCGTCGATAATCAGATAAACAGACCATGTTGTTATTTCCTCCAACTTGCAAGTATGTTTGGAAATCAAGAGTCTTGAAGGGGGCCAGAGAGGTGGCACAAACAGTAATTCATTTGCCTTGCATGTGCTAGCCTAGGATGGACATGGTTCCATTCCCTGGTGCCCCATATGGTTCCCCAAGCCAGGAGCGATTTCTGAGTGCATAGCCAGGAGTAACCCCTGAGCATCAATGGGTGTGGCCCAAAAACCAAAATAAAGAAAAAAAGAGTCTTGCAGAGTATGTAGGAAGGAGCTCCTGCTATTACTGTTCAAAACACTTTTTTTGTTTAACTTTCTGTTTTTGTACATGCAGGTGGCAGTTTTTTAATGCAGGCCAGTTTCTGTCATCCCTGAAGGGAGAAAAAGAACCCAAGATGCAGCTCTGATTTATTTTAAGAGTGAGGGAGATAAACTAGGGATGGACTCAGGACTAGATTGAGAAGGAATCAGCTGGGGTCAGACTGATATGATAGCATAGTGGATAGGGCATTTGCCTTGTATGAACAGACCTAGGTTCAATCCTCAGAATCCCAATCCCATATGGTCCCCCAAGCCTGCCAGGAGTAACTTCTGAGTGCAAAGCCAGGAATATCCCCTGGAGACCGTTGGGTGTGATCAAAAAAAGAAGAAGAAGAAGAAAATGGCTAAGCCATGATAAAATACACAGGGGAGAGGCATATGGGTGTACTAGGAAATCCATGTTCATTTGCTTTTATAAGTGATTATTGGAGAATGTTTCCTTGATCTCCTTAAAGGTGGTACTTTGGAAAACTTGGCCGGAAAGATGCTGAGCGACAGCTTTTGTCCTTTGGAAACCCGAGAGGTACCTTTCTTATTCGAGAGAGTGAAACCACCAAAGGTAAGATAAGAGTCAAAAAGATGGCTTGTCACTCAGATCTTTGGATTAGTCAGAGGGGATGAAAGGCTTTAACTACAGGATTTTTAAACCCACCTATTCTCCCTACTTAGTGAGAATTAGTTTTTCCTCCACTCTCAAAATCCAGACAGCTCTAAAAGAACTACAGAGCTTCAAAATTAAGACCTTCTCCAAAAGTGTGTTAGACAGTTTCACTTCTCCAAGCTCAAAATCACAGGATATTTAGAAGTCCTTTAAAATTAGAACTTTCTGGGGCCAAGTGGTGGCGCTGGAGGTAAGGTGTCTGCCTTGCCTGCGCTAGCCTAGGACGGACAGCAGTTCGATCCTCCGGTTTCCCATATGGTCGCCCAAGCCAGGAGCGACTTCTGAGCACATAGCCAGGAGTAACCCCTGAGCATCACCGGATGTGGCCCAAAAACCAAAAAATAAATAAATAAATAAATAAATAAATAAATAAATAAATTAGAACTTTCTGAAACTCTTCGTCCCTTAGGTACCAGTAATACAAATTGTTTTTATATTTCTTTGTTTCTTTTTTTTTTTTCAAAACTGATGACTTTCCTATTTTTTAACAACCCAGCTCTCCTCAAGAGGATCTAGTCCAAGGCAAAGGAGCATATCTACCAGACAATGGTTATCTGCTCCAGGAAGCTTTCTAGAGCAGAATTGAGAGCACACCTACATATGAGACCTTAAGTTTCTTTAGAGCATTCTGTCCCTGCCTCTATGGTACTGCCTGAATAAAGAAGGGAAGAAATCTTAGCAATGCACTGTTCTTCCCTTAATCTTGCCCTTTTTGGGGAATGGGGTTTGTTCTATATTAGACGACACAGTGTAGGAAGAAAGAATTACAGGAAAAATTTTAGAAAGCTTTCACTCTCAAGGAAAAAATCATTTTATTGCTGATATCTTCTGATATTTGCAGGAAAAGGCATTTTCTTTCTGTTTCACCAGGTGGAAATGTGTATATATGTCTGTATACATGTCTGTCACTTGTAATTTTTAGCCAGAATATTCAAATAATAGATACCTGAAAAAATAAATTGCTTCGCAGAATGATTGGAATTGCTAATGTTTTCCACATTTATCAGGTGCCTATTCACTTTCTATCCGTGATTGGGATGATATGAAAGGAGACCATGTCAAACATTATAAAATTAGAAAACTTGACAATGGTGGATACTATATTACCACCCGGGCCCAGTTTGAAACACTCCAGCAACTTGTACAGCATTATTCAGGTAAGCTTAATTCTAACTAGCTACTAACCATTTGGATCCCAGAGGCAATGGATGGGCACAAGTATAAGGAAGAGAATGGAGGGCAAAGAAGTGTGAAAAATGTATGCAATCACTAGGAAACTTGTTCACTTTGCTAGGGTCTCAAGTGGGGTTGACAACCAATAGGTTCCTTGGCTGCTTGTCTACCATAGCTATTCTGTAGGTTTATACAGTCTTTCTTTAACCTTTTGTTTCTCTGTATAGAAAGAAGTTGATTAAATTTTAAAAGTTGTTTAATTTGCTATAGTCATTCTGAAATCCATGTAGTAGATATTCAGAAAGCAGGAGAGGAAGCAGGTGTGGGGTTGGGGAGGACCCTTCATGGTGCCTTAGGCAGGGGATGGTGCCCCTTCATCATCACTGACACTCAGCTCCATGAAAATGACAGCTGCCCAGACATTCATTCTCGTGAGGAGAATTTTAAATTCCACTAATCATGTGTTGCTTTCTCAGCAACACTTCTGTTTCCTGACTAGACTTAGGTGTATATAGGCAAAATGTTACATGCATTGCACTAAATTAAATCTCTGAGTTTATTAGTTTCTGGCCTAACACCCAAAAGTCACCATTATTTTGTTGTTGTTCCTAAAAACTTACTTTTGGGACTGAAGTAATATCAGGTAATATATTAGGAAGGATACTTGTCTTGCATGTGGCCAACCCCAGTTCAATCTTGAACAACACAATCTTGAGGCAGCCAGGAGTGATTCCTGAGTGCAGAGCCAAGAGCAATACTTGAACATCACAGGTATGGCCCCAAAACCCTAAAAGGAAAATTACAATGAGAAAATGATAATTGGTTGATCCTGAGTACTAATAAGTAAGTGAAAAAGAATAACCACTTTTGGAATAATAATTGAATAGAGCATTAGGTAACTTTGTTTTTATGTGGGTACTGATTAAATATTAGCAAGAATTAGAATTAAATATATCTCCATGCACTTAGATTTCTGCATGCTATAAGGATTTTACAAATGTGGAAATACAATTCATTATAGCCAAACAACAGGATCTGCAGAGTTTTAGTTGTTTGAAAATATTGTGGTGGAAAGGACACCTTATAACATCATAAAACTGGAAGGAGAGAAAGGCTATGAAGAGTTATAGAGACTTTTTTAATCTTAAAAAAAATTCCCAAGCTAGACTTGTTTTTATATTGCTTTATCCTTTCCCTCTTTCTTACGCAATAAAATATCTTTGAAATATTGATACATAAATAATTTCCTGCCTAAACATCTCAAAAGAAGTTTCTATCAGAAAAGAAAGGAATGAATTGTAGCTTAAAGAGGCTCCTAGAGACAAGGGGAGGACATTGCTTTTGCCTTTCCTAGGCCTGAGCCCACCTGTATGGCAGGTGGGACCAGCCCCAGCTCAGTTCGCCCCGCCCCCCTCAGCACCTCTTAGCTGGCTCGCCTCTCCCTGGCCCCTCCCTGCTCTCTGCAGCCTTCTCACTCCCTACCTCCTCCTATTCTCCTACCTTTTCTCCCATGACTGTCTATTTAGGCCATTTTCCTTTAGTACTGCTAGATTCTATAAAAAGAGAGACTAGATAAAAATAAGAGATAAGATGAGAAAACGAATAAAAAAGAAAAGGAGGGGGAGGAGGTAGTAGAATCCTCCAAGTAATCTAAAAATGATCATTCCTTTTTTCTTCCTCATTTTGTAGGAAAGGGAGTTCTTTCACATTTTTGCGTTTCTGTAGATTTTACTTTTCATTCTTTCTCCTTTCAAATCAGACAGACACCTAAATTATACATCAGAAACTATGTATAAAGATTTGTTTAATGGGAAGTATGAAAGAAGCAAGAATATTTGAATGATTAGATAGTCAGTTAAAATGGCAAAGAAATCGCTAGAGAAATGTGGTCTCTTTTTCCCTGCCAGATAGAATCATCCATCTCAGTAGTTTCTAATGGTCTAATGTTCTGTGCAGGATCCAGCACTCAAATTATAATGGCATATCCATACCAAAGAGAGTCCCTGGGCCCCTGATATTGTGGCAAAGAAGGAATGCTCTTGTGACAGTCTGCCCAGGACTGCCTCTGGAATCAGTGTGGGGTATTTGGGTTTCTAGAAAACTTGTGACTAGCATTTAGAACTGAAAACACGTTTCCTTAATGATTAAGCACCAAAACAGCCTGTATCTGTACACATGTATAGAGGATTATACCTGAGGGTAGAGAGTAGTCTGAATTTAAAATGTTTTCTACCTCCAGCAAATATGTTTCAGTGTGATGTCTAACTTTCTAAGGTGTGTGTAGTTTTCTGCTGGTCTAGCCCTGTATTGAGTGTGCTGGCTAGGTTTTTGTGTACCTGTAAATGTTGTTGTCTTACCTGTTCTGCTTCTCTCTCCCTCTCCTGCTGCTGCCCTGATCCTTCAGAGAGAGCCGCAGGTCTCTGCTGCCGCCTAGTAGTTCCTTGTCACAAAGGGATGCCAAGGCTTACCGATCTGTCTGTCAAAACCAAAGATGTCTGGGAAATCCCTCGAGAGTCCCTGCAGTTGATCAAGAGACTGGGAAATGGGCAGTTTGGGGAAGTATGGATGGGTATGCTGAGATTCAATTACTCTATTACTGTGTCCTACTTTGGGAAATCCCAAAGGCCAAAGATGGAAGGTGGAAATAAAGATTTTGACCACAAAGAACCCTCAACAACTAATTGTGGAGAATACTGATTTTGATTTTTAGAATTCCAAAAATGATCGAGATTGGTAAATGGCTCAAAATATACTGTTGAAGTAGCCTCAATTCATGAACCTGTAAATGGTACCAGAAACATTTAGCTGGCATTTAATGCCTTCTTAAATGCCTCACTCACACAGCAAATATTTGCCAAATGAACTCAGTTTCGCCCTAACGGGCAACAAACCTTCCATCTTTTCTAGTGCATGCATGATTATAAATTATAAGGTCTGTGTTTTCTTTATTAATTTCCTCTCCTGTAGAGAAAGCTGATGGTTTATGTTTTAACTTAACTGTGATTGCATCGAGTTGTACCCCACAAACTTCTGGACTGGCTAAAGATGCTTGGGAAGTTGCACGTGATTCCTTGTTTCTGGAGAAGAAGCTGGGTCAGGGGTGTTTCGCTGATGTGTGGCTTGGTAAGGCAGAGGGCACCTTTCGTTTGGGCTGTATCCCAAAGCCAATTGAAAGTACAGCTTTGAACAAATAATGCAGATGTAGCCATCGAGTGTGCAATGACCTGAATAGCTACATGAGCAGAGGCCATCCAATTTTGAAAATATGGTAATACCTGGCTGCACTCTTCTATCTCACTTCACTTGGTTTGCTAAGTAAGACACATAAAGAAAGACCTTATGATGAGAATCTGATATTCCTTCTCCCTAAGACATGAGAGGGTAAGATGCTATAACTGGGCTCCTGTAGGGAGATTTTGCTCAGGAGAATGGGTTTAGTAGCTCATTACCCATGAGCAAAGGGCTTTTCAGCCATTTTGAGCCTCAGTTTCATCATCTGCAAAATTGGAATGATACCTACTCCCTAGCTTTTAAGGATATATGGATCATATGTTTATAAGAGACCCATGCAGATACTGGGAGCTCATAGACAAACTTCTCTTAAGCTGATTGTTATATATTTTTAATTACAAAGTTGTTCATAATACAGTTGTTTCAGGGATTGTCTTAATAAATATGATGGCACTGGCCATCCCCTCTGCTTTTATAACACCAGTTTGGGTTAGTTTGTTACTTTATTAAAGATAATTCGAGCACTTAGTCTCCACCCAAAAATGTCTGGAAGGCAGTACTTATGGAATGGAATCCTTTCTTTTTTAGATTCCATTAAAAATATGTAAGTGGGACCCATTGCTATGTGTTGGTGAAGGATTTAGGTATGGCTTTCACTAAAGGAATTAATTAAATGTTAATGCACTAGGAACCAAATCTGATGACTCAAAATGCCTAGATATAGCGAGATAAATGAACTGATGAATCAACAGACATGCATATTTAGATGTGTATGTTTACATTGTTAAAATAATTATCATTATTATTTTTCAGAGTTGACATTTTTTCCATCCCTATCTAGACTTTTATTCTTTAATTTGGAAAATAAATATATTTTCCCTTGTCTACCCAATTTATAAAATTGTGTTGTAAATCATAGGAATTTTAAACCAGTAATTCATACAATCAAACAATTTTTTTTGGTTTTTTTTGGGGGGTCACACCCGGCAGTGCTCAGGGGTTACTCCTGGCTCCATTCTCAGAAATTGCTCCTGGCAGGCACGGGGGATCATATGGGGCACCGGGATTCGAACCGATGACCTTTTGCATGAAAGGCAAACGCCTTACCTCCATGCTATCTCCCGGGCCCCACAATCAAACTATTTAACCCTATAAAAAATTACTTTCAAATTGCATAATAATTAAATTTGAATCATCACACATGAGCCAGTTTCCCATAAACAAAACATCTTTTGTGGTAGTTATACATTAGAATAAAACACCAATATAAGTATCTAAGTAGTTATTAAAGAAGAATATCTCTATTTCAATTTTTGGGGTACTAACATCAGATAATAGAAGCCACTTAAAAATGTCAAATTTCGGGGTCATCGGTTCGAATCCCAGTGCCCCATATGGTCCCCCGTGCCTGCCAGGAGCAATTTCTGAGCATGGAGTCAGGAGTAACCCCTGAGCACTGCCGGGTATGACCCAAAAACAAACAAAAAAAAAGTCAAATTTCCCATTTACATTTAGTGGTTTATTCTTTTATAAGATGTGAATAAATTCTTTCAGTTAGCTGTTCTTTCACAATTTTCTTTTACATTGCATATTATAGTTCTGTGAACATGATTCATATTCTGTGAACAATGTTTTAATAATAACAGAACTTTCTCCAATATATGTAATTTTAATTCTAAAATAAATTCATTTAAATATAAATATTTATTTAAACCTGGGGCTGGAGTGGTGGCGCTAGTGGTAAGGCATCTGCCTTGCAAGCGCTAACCTAGACAGACCACAGTTCTATTCCCCGTTGTCCCAGATGGTCCCCCAAGCTAGGAGCGATTTCTGAGTGCATTGACAGGAGTAACCCCTGAGCATCACCAGGTGTGTCCCCAAAATACCACAAAAAATTAATTTAAACCAATCTTTTAATTTGGGGATGTCAAGAGACTCAAAAGATAATTTAGTTCCACTCCTGTATTTTACCCATGAAGTAACCAAGTGAATTAAAAGAAAAAAAAAGAAAAAACTAGCCTATCCCTGAATCTATTAGACTTTTTTTAAAAAACACATTCAGTTTAAATTTTCTCTTCTTATTTGGTGACTGTTTTATTTTCCCAATTTAATTGTTCTTGCTTTAGCTAACCATCAGTAGGGTGAAGTAATGGTAAGTCAACTGAATATCTTGCCAATACTTAACCTGCCTATACACTTAGCCCAATTGTTCAAGGACTGTCTCAAGTAGCTCATCCATTGCTGACAGTTGAAAATCTAGAGATATTTTCTAGACAACACAAATATGTAGTCATCTTTTAAATGTTTCACCTCCTAAATTGAGCCTGAATCTACTTTCTACTCTCTGGGCATTGGATAGGCATTCATCCATAAGTGTCCAGAACTGGGGCCCAATCTTTAATAGGCCCAATCTTTAATAGGGCATTTACCTTATACTAATTGCCAGATTCGATCCCTGGTATTCCATATGCTCCCCTAACCTGCCAGGAGTGATTCTTGAGCTCAGAGTCAGGAGTAACCCTGAGCACAGCTGGGCATAATCCTAAAAACAAACAAACAAAAGCAAAAAGAAGTGTCCAGAACTTTTGAAACAAACTGATAAATATATGACTAAGGTGGGGGAAGCGTTCTCAGTAACCAAAGGGAGAACAAAGTTTACCAGGAACGAGCACTGTAATAAAGTCTGTGCCTTACGTGTTGTGAGGCCTTGGATTCAATCCCAAGCACACAAAAAGCATTTATTAAAATCATTATAAACAAAAAATAGCCATACACAAACTTACTTTTCCTCTTGACAATGCTTGACAGAGTCCTTACAATTGATGGCCTTTCTTCAACAGACTATATTAAATTTTATTAAATGTAAAAATCTAACTTTATATAAAAAAAAACTACAGATTTTTGGAGTAAATTTTCCCCTTCAAAAAATGATCTTGGATTTGACTTAATATTGTGGGGTCTGCAGGTACTTGGAATGGAAACACGAAAGTAGCCATAAAGACTCTCAAACCAGGCACAATGTCCCCTGAATCATTCCTTGAGGAAGCACAGATCATGAAGAAGTTGAAGCATGACAAGTTGGTGCAGCTGTATGCAGTGGTGTCAGAGGAGCCCATCTACATTGTCACCGAATATATGAATAAAGGTGGGCCTGGGACCCTACAGTGACCCATAGGGCTTGCTTCAGAGAGAAATCTAGCCTCCAGTTTGTTGTCACCCTGGTTGTAGCATGCAGTCAGCATGAGGATTGTGAAATGCCAGGATCAAAGTTGAAGATCCCACATGGCAGATCATGCACTCTTACAGCCTTCTCTGAGCCCATTGAAAACATTTTTAAGCAGATTACAGTTCTGACCTTGAATTTGGCCCCCAAATCCTTATAAATGCTGTAACCTTTGTTATGAAAATATACTTTGAATACCATAGATTTTGTTAAATATCTTTTTTGCAGAACTGAGCAAAGAATACCAGACACTGATCACTGGGCTAAGTTTAGTCCCATGTCTTTTTCTTTTTTCTTTTAGCTCTATTCTTTAATACCAGATGAAGAAATGGCATGCTTTTTTAAAAAAGCACATTTTGTTCTTATTTTCTGTCTCTGTCTTTCTTTTTAATCAAAGCAATATTGTTGGGGATAATTCCAAAGATTACTATGTTATGGAAAAATAGAGGAAGCAAATAAGAAACACCCTTAAAAGGCAATTTGTGGTGCATCAGAGGACACCAGTGTAATTTTTCTTTTCCATGAGTTTTTTTTTAAATATATTTGGATTTTATTCCCTTTCCCCAATTGCCTGTCCTTTGTATGTAGGATCAAGTGATAAATAGTTTTATGATGAAAGCAAGATACAAGTCAGCAGCAGCCAGATTGAGTCTCATCCTCTGCACTGATTCTCTTTAGATCCTGGAGTGATTGCTTTGATCTTTTTTGTTTGTTTGGGGGTTTCTACTGGCCAGGTGCTTTTTCCCTGTGACCTCAGTGGAGCAAGTTTGGGTCTCCAACTGCAAGCACTATGCTAGTCCTTTGGGTGTTCTCCCATGCTTGAGTTATTTCTAAAGCTATGTCACCCAAGTTGATGGAATCTCCAGCTGTTCTTTTTTGGATGTCCGTCTTAAGAATTAGGTGGCCGGGGCCGGGCGGTGGCGCTGGAGGCAAGGTGCCTGCGCTAACCTAGGACGGACCGTGGTTCGATCCCCCGGTTCCCCATATGGTCCCCCGTGCCTGCCAGGAGTGACTTCTGAGCGCATAGCCAGGAGTAACCCCTGAGCGTCACCGGGTGTGGCTCAAAAATACCAAAAAAAAAAAAAAAAAAAAAAAAAAAAAAAAAAAAAAAAAGAATTAGGTGGCCATGATCTAATGGGAAAATCTCTTGACCCACCCTGCATTCCTCAGATATTTCTTTTTTGATTTGAACTCTGTAAATTAAACCAAGTGGGATTCTCAAGTTTGACTCTTGTGTTAACTTTACCCAAGAGGCTTTCTTAAAAAAATGTTGGTTTCTGACCTTCCACTCCACAAATTTGAAATGTAACCTGACATTTTACTCTTCTTACCCTTCAGATGTTGTGGCTTCTGATCCTAGGAGGCCAGTGGAGGAGACACTTGATTTGGGGGATCTTGCCCCCATTTTGCAGGGCTGATTAGAGAATTAGGTGGAAGCACTGCAACTCTGTATCCTCCATAGACATAATGGGAGGGGGCCACCCTCCCAAACTGTGCACAGTGGACCATGGACACACCCTCCAGATATTCTGCCCAGGTGTGTGGGTATCAGTACTCATGCCCAGAGCTGGAGACTACTTGGGTCACACTGGTGGTGCAGAGAGTAGGTACATACATTATCCAGGACTGTACTGTGGGCTCAGTGCCTCAAAGTTGAACTCCAGCCTCTTACTTACTTTTCTTCTGTTTTTATATTTTTATAAGGTAAAACTCTACAGAAGTTTTCTACATAATTTCAATTACAAATTATAAAAAATTTACAAAAAAATACAATTACAAAAAATTCTACGGAATTTTTTTCTACCCTACTTTAACATATTTTTTAATTGATAACAATTCAATTGCCTTACTGTATTATTAAAAAAATCCCATTGGCAGGCATTTTAAGCATTCAAACTAAATTAAATTGGTTTTGTGTTTTGTTCATAGGAAGTTTACTTGATTTTCTAAAAGATGGAGAAGGACGAGCTCTGAAATTACCAAATCTTGTGGACATGGCAGCACAGGTAGGCCCCTTTATACCCTGATTGTTACCTCAGAAGGAATCAAGTGTCAGCGCAGAGTCCTGGAATAATTCTGTTTTCTGGTTTTCCACAGGTTGCTGCAGGAATGGCTTATATCGAGCGCATGAATTACATACACAGAGATCTTCGATCAGCAAACATTCTAGTGGGGAATGGACTGATATGCAAGATCGCAGACTTTGGATTGGCCAGATTGATCGAAGACAATGAGTACACAGCAAGACAAGGTAAGCTCTCCTGTCTGGAGTTAATGGGCAGATCCTCGAAACTAGTTTACTGTGTGAACCCTCTTCCCTCCTTCCCTTTCCTTCCTCCAGGAAAAATGTAAAATGTCATTCTTTGTCTAGGATTTCACACTTGATCTGGCAGAAATCTCATTGCTCATAGTAGAACAGAGTAAGTTGAATAGAAGGGTGATTTTAGTGAGTGTCTGCTAATGAGCTCCTCCTGTCCCGCTCCTCACAGTATTCAACCCTGGGACACTTGACTTTTGGAGAAGACTAGTGGAAGGCCAAAATTCCAATCAAAGAATTACCGGTTACTCCATTCCTCTCAGCAAATACACAAAGACACGCACTTAGAACATTTAAAGAAATTCTTTGCAGAGACTCTAATCGGGTGTCAGTGACAGCCTTGACACAATTTCTCAGAGCTAGTGAAACAGCAAAGGAAGTGTAAGGCCTGAAGGTCTGGGGGAGCAACTGAATCCCAGGACTAAGTATGTGCAACTGTGGTAGAAGGAGGGAGCCTCAAGATTTATATCAGACCCACATACACTCTCTCACCCCACCTTCTCCAATTCTCTTTCCTATCTCTTGCCAAACCCAGCTCAACTTAGAGGCCAGAGGAAGCTGTTAATGAGTCCAGAAAGGGAGAGGGGGACCCAGATCCCGGAGAAGGGTGCAGGAATTGGATCTGGGGAGACAGGGTCTACCTCCTTTCATCACCTCCCTATCATACTCCCTGCAGAAATGGTCAGAATTAGCTTCTAAAGTAAATACATCCCAAATCAAACCCAACTGCTATGGGGCATCTATTCAGAGGCATTTCAAGCAGTGCAGACCAGGGATTCTGAGGCTTCTCTTATGGAATCTTCAAAGCGAAGTCGGTAGGGAATGGTGTGGAATTAAGAATGCTCTTTGCGGCTACTTATGGGCTCCCTAGTCACATGTACAGCCTGCAGGATGGGTTGCTTCTCTCCCTGTGCTGTGTAACCAGAATCTCATTGTTCACAGCAAGGTGGGGAACAGCAGCAATATTAAGGGGCAGTACTTTCTACAAGTAACCTCAGGAATGTTTTCTCTTCTTTGTTAATTCATGTCATGCCTGTCCTTCTCTTTTTTCATTTGACTCTGACTGTGGAACTGCAGCCTTGAATGATAAGGAGAAATCTTCTACTAAAGCTTGACTGGCACAGATACTGTCCAAATGCTAAATGGCATGGTGGCCAGACAGCTTGGCTCTTTGAATTTTCCTAACACGTAGCAGGTCTGGCCTGCGGCCAATGCCCATGCACTGAAGTCCACTCCCCCACCCTCGCCATTGCATGCTTATACCTCATGCCTTGGGGAGAGGGACAGATGGCAACTGTATAACTAATCAATGGCACACCAGCAGCTGTGATTGGCATGACCATGCAGGGCAAGTGCAGTGTGATTTGATGTCAAGGTAAGCTGCAGGAAGCTGGAGGCTGAAGGTCCCAAACAAGTGCTCGAGTGAGAGGTTTGCCCTGAGGCAGATATGCCAGACCCCCTCCCCCCACACACACACACACCAGAAACTGGGCAAACTGAGATTATGTGACACTGGATTATGTGACTGAGTAAGGCAGGATAGAGCAATGTTGGTGACTTTGTAAGTGACATTGACATGTGTGGTTACACTACTGGTACCAAGCCATTGGGCTTGTGGATTCTCCCCCAGATCCTGGATTCTGGCTTTCTCTGCTGGCACAGGTCTTACCTATTCTAATAATGGGTGGAACTCCATCTGGAGGTAGCCCTGGGTGAGGGGTACACAGGAGTATGCTCCCCCTCTACTCTCAACTCAGCGTTCTGCTTGCCTTGGGTCAGGATCCAAATAGTCAACCCAAGCCTGGCCATCAACTTCTACCCTCTGCCTTGCCATCTGTCTAGTGGCTTCTTCACAGTCACTGTCACTCTCCCTAACACAGTCCTAAGGCCAGGCAGAGGCTTTTCCTCTGGGGATCCTTTCACTCTTCCTTTCTTGCGATCCATGCCAGCACTAGAAAGAGATAATTAAGAAGTATACGGACTAGGGGTAAAAATTAAGGTGAAGTGAAACTAAGGGAATCTTAAACAAAATTCTGTCATGGAACACAACAGGGAGTAGAGGTGTTTATGGAATACCTTGCCTGGTTCCAGCCTGAGCTGGCAAATGAGAGGCATATGGAAGGGAACAGTAAACAGTGGGTTCAGAGAAGCTGGGTAACTGACAGAGGCAGGATCTGCACTCAGGTCTGATGTGTCCTGTGGCTTTCCACCCTCTTAGCTATGCCAACTGTCTCACGTGAAAACAGTGACTAAAATGAAATAAAATTGAGATGAGTCCTAAGTCCAGTTGGGACTTTTTTTGTTCTTCAATTGGTCAAGTGATTTTTGTTCAATTGTTTAAGTGCCTTACCCAGCAGTACTCTGGAGAAACTTCTGCATCAGTGCTCAAGGATCACTCCCATCAAGTGCTTGGAGGACCAGGTGATTCTGGGAATTGAACACAAGCTTTGTGCCTGCTCAAGTCTCTTTTTCTTTATTATAGTTTTTTTTAATGTGATATTGAGTTATTCTCAGCTGTTCTCCTGGTTCTGTGCTCAGGAATCATTTCCTCGTAGACGAATGATCAAGGGGCCATAGATGATAATTAGGAATTGAACCAGGGTCATCCATATTGAAAACAAGCACCTTATCCCCATATTGTCTGTCTGACACCCGTGGAAAACATCTGTTTTGTTTTATTATGTTTTGTTTGGTAGTCACACCCAGCAATGCTCAGGGGTCACTCCACCTCTGCACTCAGGAATCATTCCTGGCAGTGCTTGAGGAGGGACCACATGGGATGCCAGGCATTAAGCCTGGGTTGGCATTGCAAGGCAAGCACCTTATTTACAATTCAGTTGCTCTAGCAAACCCCACTTCACCCCCGTGAAAAATATTATGAGGAACTCCTAATGTTGCAATATGAATGGATGGTGGAAAAAGACTTTTGCTTTGTGGTTCTAGGACACAGAGATGTTTGCAAAAGGTTTCTACCTAGTAAAAGATCTATGTGTGTCCACCAGTAGACTTGGCAGAGGCAGGTATGCTGGGGGTCAGGCTCTGTGGGGAGAAGCCAGTGCCTCCTGACAGCATTATATTGTCAACAAGTCAGCATCTGTATTCTTTAGGTGCACCCTGATCCTTGAAATGGGTGATCTTCAGAAACATGTGTTCAGCCCAAATATTGTAGAACTGTGAGTGATTGTTGTATTTCAACAGTTCTGAGTTTCCTATCTTAGGCATATACATGTACAGGTCTGCCTCCATCAGGCTGGCTAGTATTTACTAAGGAATCAGCTCACCTGGAATTTGATCCTGTGTTCAGCAGCCCTTCCTGTGCACCTCAGACATTCATGTAAAGGTGAAAGAAGGTCAAAACCAGATCCAGGGTGTAGAAGGGTAGTTGCAGACAGCATTTAGAAGCAACTGGAAATTATTTGGTTCTTCTCCTTCCATTAGAGACAATCGATCTTCTCTGAGTGGTAAGCCCTTTGCTATATTTGTTCTGTCAGGATGTTTAAGTAAAATCAACACCACTAATTACTGGATGCCTTATCTGTGGAAGGGACTTGCTCAGAATTACTGTCAGAAAGGAACACTGGGACTATTAGAAAGTGAAAGGAGGGATGTACGGGAGCACTGTGCAGTCAGACAAGTACTTCTATTCCTGACCAACTCTAGGCCTTAGGCAAGCTGACCTTTCTGTGCCTCACTTTGCTTCTCTGTAAAACGACAGTAGATTTGACTTGTTTTGTGCTTTAATTTTTACCAAGATTGAGTGTAATGGAACATGTAAAATATTTAGCACATTGGTACATTTAAAAGATTCTTGTCAATAGTTCCAGTATAAGACTTGTATTCTTAGGGAAGGAATCAATGCCAAAATGGATTTCGGGAAGGGAGGCAAAAAGGTAGTACAGAAAATAAGAAGGCATTTGCCTGGCATGCAGCTGACCCAGGTTTTATCACAGTGTTCCATATGATTCCCCTGAGCCACCCAGGAGTAATTCCCAAACATAGAGCCAGGAGTAAGTCCTAAGTACTGCCAGGTATGCCCTCCCCTCAAAAAAAAAAAAATAGATTCTATATGCAATGGAAAAATTCTCACACTGTTTTGGGAAAGGGAGAGTGGAATCAGACAGACAAGTAGGAGTAAGCAAAGTAGAGCTGTCAGCAGTGGAAGAGTGAATCGGGAAGTTGTTAATTTCAGAGAAAGGTGGATTTGGGACTGAGATCCATTGCACATGAGGTGGTCTTAGAGTTCTCTGACCTGGTCCCATAGATTCTCACCTCCCAGCACTCCCTACTACCTCAACTGATCATGGCCTTTCATCCCCTACCAAGATCCAATCATAGCCAACTCCCTACCACAGAGTTAACTCTACCCTAGCCTTAACTTTTTCTAATAATTTTTTTTAATTGAGGGGCTGGAGCGATAGCACCAAAAAAATCCTTTAATTGAATAACCAATGTCCCCCAGTTTCCCTCCCACCTCCTCCCCAGGGCTACCTCTATGGCAAACCTCTCTCTCTCTCTCTCTCTCTCTCTCTCTCTCTCTCTCTCTCTCTCTCTCTTTCTCTCTCGCTCTGGCTCTCACTCTCTCTCTGTCTCTGTGTCTGTCTCTTTTATCCCTCTTCCATCTCTTCCCCTTACTTTTTTTTCTTTTAAACATGTGATTTGCAATATTGTTATCTAAAATGTATCATAAAGAAACTATGGTACCTCTACACAATGGAATATATGCAGTTATTAGAAAACATTAAGTCATGACATTTGCTTATATATGGATGGATATGTAGGATATTATGCAGAGGGAAATGAGTGAAAGGGAGAGAGATAGATACAGAATAATTGCACTCATTTGTGAGATATTTTTTAAAAGGGGGATAGTATATATTAGTTTACACCCTGCTTTTACCCAAAACAAATGTGCTCCCCCAAATTCTTTTTACCAAGCATTTTGACTTGTAAAAGTCCATCTGGATCTCACTCAACCTGACCCTCCTAGGTGAATTTATACTGGTAGAATAAAAAGTGGTTTTGGTTTGAATTGGCATTCAGAGTGGGACCACAATAGTTGGAAATGACCACTATGGACAAGAATTGTGTGCTGAAAGGATATAAAATAGTGTATGATACCCAGCCCTAATTCTTTGAGATCTGCAAGGGTTAGCAATCTGTCCTTTGGCCTTACCACTCACAGGCAGATGTCACCAGACCAAGCTTTCTAGGACTCTGCCCTCCTGCTGTCAGAGCTCATACAAACAGCCTGAACCCCAGGGAAAATGTTGTTTTGTTTGGTTTCATAAATTTTCAGGAAATTCTATGCTGAATAATATTGATTTCAGTTAATGAGTTCAAAGCCAGAGAGACAGGAATTAAGGCACTTGCTGTGCATCTGGTTTGATCTTTGACACTGCATATGGTTCTCTGAGCACAGATCTAGGACTAGCCCCATAACACCCAGATGGGTATCTCCCAGTCCCTAAGTAGATACATAACAAGTTCAGGTATGCCTGGCTTATCTATTTAGATGATTTTCTTTTGTGGACACTTACAGTGAGGACATAGACTATTGATGGTACCTCAGAATACTCAGCTTTTTTCCTCTATTCCAACCAGTACTCCATGCATGTTGGCTACTATCTGTACTTCTTCTCACCTGATTCCTTTTTCTGTAGGTGGAATTCATGTCAAGTAATCACACAGTCTTTATGCTCCATCATGTCTGGCTTTCTACCTCTCACTACTTATATTTATCCATGTTGCTCCTTGTCACCACACCTGATAACAGGAACACTTCTATGTCATGGGGCCATTGTCTCCTTGTGTGAACATCACAAATGTCTTTACACACACCTGCCACACACCTCACTAGGGTGTGTAGGGACCACTGTCTTATGCAGAGCTGGGTATTGACTGAGTCATTCTTTCACAGTGCAGACCTGTGGGTCTTTTTTATGGATTTCTTTGGGGGCCATTAACAGCAATGGAGATCAAACCCAGAATTCACACAGGCAAAGCATACCCCAGCTTACTTCTATTCCACTGATGTCCATTGATATGGTGTGGGGAATATCCTGGGATTTCTAATTCCAGGTCAGAGTGAGAGAAGCTGCTGTGGAGGTGAATGTAGAGTCCACACCCTCAAGGGCATGTTCGCAGGGTGGGCCAGTGAGTTATAGCCAGACTATGACCAGAGTTGTATAGATTTGACAAGGAGAGCCTGTGCCCTATTTTGATTTTGTTTGTTTGGCTCTAGATTTGGTGATTTGCTTTTATTTCATCCCTTTCTCCCCACCCCATCCCACCCACACACACAATGCAAAGGACTTTTCTGTGTTGTTTTTTGTCTCCTTGGGTATATTCCTAGGAGTACTATTGCTGGATCATATGGAAGTTCAGTTTCTAGGTGTGTGCTTGTTTGTTTGTTTTGGGACCACACCCTGCGGGACTTGGGAGACCATATGGTATAACAAGAATCGAACCAGGTTGGCTATATGCAAGGCAAATACCATATCTGCTTTGCCATTGCTCCAGCCCCCTTAATTTCTAGGTTGGTTTTTTTTAAAGGGATATTCATATTGTTTCAATATTCTCTTTTTTTTTTTTTTTTTTTTTTTGCACCCCACCCCTCAATATTCTCACCAACAGTGAATGAGAGTCCTTTTCTTCCTGTATCTGCACCAGCACTGGTTGTTCTTGTTCTCTGTAATGTGTGCCAGTCTCTGTGGTATGAAATGAATATCATTTTTTAAATTTGGTTTATGCTTTGTCCCCTGTGCCCCTCAGAGTCACTCTGCCTGACTATGATGCTAACACACCTTTTTCAATTGAGGTACCGCCTCAGTCCAGCACCCCAACTGGGTGGTGGTCACACTCACCTGGTTGTACTGTGACTAGTAATTGCATGTGGCTCCCAGGATTACACAGGATGCCTGCAGAGCTACCAGGTTCACACTGCACGCATGTGGGATTTAAACTCATGACCATATTTGCCTGGCTAGTGTTGGAAGCCTTCAAGGTATTCCCCACAGCCTATCTTTCAAGGTTAAAAACACAGGAACTGTGTTAGTTACAAGTGTTTTATTTCCCTTGGGGCTTCTGAAGGCAGCCTGATCGGACTGAAAACCTGCAGCTGAAGGCTAGGAGAACATGATCTGAGCCAATTCCATTGCTGCTTGCTGTCCCCATAAAATCACTTTAACTTTTTTTTGTTTTGAGTTTTTTTTCGGGGGGTGGGGGGGTTAGGCCACCCAGTGGTGCTCAGGGGTTACTCCTGGCACTGCACTCAGAAATCACTCCTGGCAGGCTCAGGGGGACCATATGGTATGTCGGAGATCTAACCTTGGTCTGTCCAGGGTGCAAAGCAAACACCCTACCACTGTGCTATCTCTCCCGCCCCTCACTTTAACATTTTTAAGCATCTTTTATATCATCTGTAAAATGAAAATAACTAACATGATTATTCCTCAGAATCAATGTATTAAATGCTGCATCTATAAAATCTTTTAGAGTCATGAAATACAAAACCATATTGATCATTTGAATCTTAGAGTTGATGTTGAAATATACATTTTCCTTTGAAGGGATCTTTATTTTTTTATCTAAGAATATATGGGGGTGAGGGTCTCTCAAAAAGTTCTCAGGAAGTCCAGGTGGCCTCTCCTGGTGTCTCTTGACCAAGTGGGCCTGCTGTTCAGTGCAAGGACTTGAGGATGTGGTGCTGCTAGGGTTACTGCAACCATCCTAGCAATGCTCAGAGGCTTCCAAGCTACATCTGGTAGTGCTGAGGATTGAGCCTGATTGAGCTAGATCAGTTAATGCAAAGCATGCACCTTAATCTGATACTGTTTCTTTGGCCTGATGTTTTTAAGGAAGAAAATTCTTATTAAGCACTAAAAAAATCCATTTTTTCTTTGTTTCTGTGCCAAACCTGGTAATGCTCAGCCTGGTAACTAACTCCTCACTCTGTACTCAGAAATGACTCCTGGCAGTGACCAGGGGACCATATGGGATTTGGAGATTGAACCTAGTTGGCCTCATGAAAGGCAAGTGCCCTCCCTACCCACTGTACTCTCCCTTCAACCCCTCTCTCTTTTTTTTTCCGGTTTTTGGGCCACACCATCAGGGGTTACTCCTTCTGTCACTCAGAAATCACTCCTTGCAGGCTTGGGGACCATATGGGTTGCCTGGTCAGCCCAGGTCAGCCGTGCAAGGAAATGCTTTACCTGCTGTGCTCTCACTCCAGCTCCATGGCCCATGTTTTATGAGAGAATTATGCTTTTTCTCTTTTGGGATGGAAACATGCCTTTTCATTATTTCATATCCAACTATTTATCTAGGCACTCACTTATTTTTCCTAAGTGTCCAAGGCCCATGTCAGATACATAATCTAGTAGACTCCCCATCCTCCAGCAGACTTCAATATTTTCTCAAATTTGCCATTTCTATTTCAAACTGCACTGGTTCCAAGCTGTCCTGCTTGCTTTTATTAACCAATGGGCGTCTCAGTGCATCCCCGATGGTGGTGTCTGGCACACACACAGGAGCACTATTGCATTCACACTCTCCAATATCTATAGATTCTGTCTTAATGCTTCTCTGCATCCACACAGAGCCCTCATGGCCCAGAACAGCTAGTGAGTACTTAATAAATATGTATTTAGTTTGTGCAAATAAGCAAACCATTGTTAGCATTCCCAGACATGTTTTCTGCTTTCTGAGCAATGCATGTGGCTCCCTCCAGGAATCAGATACTGTTGGGATCTCAGAAACCTCCTGAGTTATTGGCTCTATCTGTCCCTGTGCATGCAGGATTGTCTTGTGCATCATGGAAAGCACAGGAGCTTTGGAACTAGGTAAGCAATATGAGATCTTGACACTGCCAGGTGCTGGTCATGGATTTTGAATGAGCTCCCACTTCTCTGAGCTTCTGCTTTCATGTTTGGGAAATAAACATGGTGTTTTAGAGAAATCAGGAGAAAGTGCTGTATTATTGCCCCTCCCACTCCTGGCTGACAGCAGTTAACTTGATGTCTGTTTAGATAGCTTCTCTGTGTGTGCGTGTTTAGATAGCTAGATTGCCTCTCTCTCTCTCTCTCTCTCTCTCTCTGTCTCTCCTCTCTCTTTCTCTCTCTCTCTGTCTCTCCTCTCTCTCTTTTTCTCTTTCTCTATCTCTCCTCTCTCTTTCTCTCTCTGTCTCTCCTCTCTCTCTTTCTCTCTCTCTGTGTCTCCTCTCTTTCTCTCTCTCTGTCTCTCCTCTCTCTCTCTCTCTCTCTCTCTCTCTCTCTCTCTCATCACAAAGGCAGAAACATGTTTGAAGGAATCTTTTCGCCTTTGTTTTTGATGATTAAGGACCAGAACATTGTTCTATCAGGTCATTTTAACCTTTAGATCTTTGGAATGCATATAGAAATAAGGACATTTGGAACATTGTTTAAGACATGCTGTAAACTGAGGTTTGTAGATTAAATAGGAGAAGAAAAATGTGTCTGTTCAAATGTTCCCAGTATTGAGAGTTTAAGTTGAATAGATTATTGTCTGGAGAAAAATTCACTTATAAATTAGACTACGAAGAATTCATAATTGTTGCAGTTTTCATGTTAATTATTTCATGTTAAAAATTGTTACTGCATAAATTAACACATTCTTTCATGAAGAACATATTTTAGAAAGATTTGTTACTTTAATAACTCTTTGTGTATTAGAAATCCCAGATGCCTGTACTAATTAAATATAATCAGATTTTGGATTCAAAAAAGCACAGTAGCCATTTAACACAAACAAGCAGGCAGCTAGGTTGACAGAGTCAGGAAGAAGGGAATGCCTGTTTCTTTCAAATTTCCGAAACTCACCATTTAGACAATGAACTCAATTCCTGTCCTTCCTTTGTATTACAATGACTGGGGATTATCAGACTCAGAAAGCCTCCACATCCCAGTTCAGGAACTGCTGCAGAATTATTAATCAGTCTTTTCGGAGGCCCCTGTAATCCTGTGGTTGATCTTCCCAAGAGGTGCCGCCCCTTTCCTGCACTGTCTCCCCGCCCCCAACCCTGCACATGCATTTCTTGTTCTCTGTCAACAGCAGCTTTGCTGTTCCCACATAGGGTGCTGTGACCTGAACAGCAAATATTAAGGGCGGGGGTGGGGTCCTTTCAGTTAGTCTTCCCATAAAGAAGTAAATCCCCTTTTAACAAAAAGCAAGTCCTTCCCTCTGTGGCCATTGTTTTAGGTATTGAGCAGGAAGCTGGCTGGTTGGGATTGACCAGGCAGACAGTGTCCTGAGTCTGGCTTCAGAGTGTATCAGAGTTTGGGGAAGAGGAATATCCCTAAGTATGAGTCAGTCCTGGCCCTGGACAGGGGTTGCCTGCCTGCACCAGCCTGATTCTAATTAAGCCTTCTAGATCCCAGATCCTGAGTTAGATACTTTGCCGTTGTGACAGCCAAATGTCTTCATTTGTATTCTGCAGCTCAGATCACCCAGCTTCTATGGGCTTTTCCGGAGAGATGCTCTATGCTGCAGGTGCCATGTTAACTGTGGGGATTGGGGGGTAGACTGCCAGAGATAGACTGGTCCTTTCCCTTAGAAAGGACTACAGAAAGACCTACATTTTCATGGAAAGAATGAATCCTCACCTACCACTGTCTCTCTTAGGATGAAACTGTAGGTGGGAGGGCGGTG
This sequence comes from Crocidura indochinensis, assembly GCA_004027635.1. Classification (NCBI taxonomy): domain Eukaryota; kingdom Metazoa; phylum Chordata; class Mammalia; order Eulipotyphla; family Soricidae; genus Crocidura; species Crocidura indochinensis. Next base: position 24,785 of record PVKC010002910.1, read on the forward strand.
GCTTTCCTTTCCTTTCTCTCAGACTAGCTGTTGGATCCCTTACCTTCTGTGTGCACCGGTGGTCGCTCTTTTTATTCCCGGCGGGTATCTCTTTCTCCTTTGTGTTGTTTCTGAATGGTTGGGAGCAAGACCTTGGGCTGTGGATTTCATGTTTCCTCATAATCACCAAGAAGGAAGCAGATGGTCCCCCTCTGTGATTTCAAAGTGTGTAAATAGGAAGAAACTGCATTCTGCCATCAAACATCAAAACTGCCACTCCACAGCATTGTTTTTGCTTTTCTGGAGAAAGGAACTGTTTTGGCAGCATCTGGATACTCAGGGACAGGCCATCCCTATGAAAACTTCCCCAAGTGCAAGCCTCCCTTTCTTCTAGCCTAAGAAGGGTGCATTGCATTGTGCTGGTCTCTCCAGTGGTATATGCAAAGGAGTAGGGGAGCAGTTTGGAAAAGCAGCCCTGAAGTGGTGATTGCCTTCAGTATTTGCTCTATTCCTTCTCCCTTTCATACCCTTTATCGTGGCCTCCAGTTTTTCCCAAGGCAACCCCCATCCACAGCACTTGCCTGTGTGCCTAACACTAAGCTTGAGGTGAGGGGAACCCATGTCCCTTGTGCCTTGGGGTGAGTAGAGTGAGAGCAACGAGAAGGGATGGATTTTTGAAATGATTTCTCTGTTGTATCCCCGGCACGTGTCAGTAACCCAGCTCTGAATCCTCAGCCACTGTTACTCAGTATACACAGATAATCTCAGGCTTCATCACACAATTTATGATGGGCAATCATCTTTCCTGCTGCATAGAAAGGTCACAAAGAGAGTGTCCTTTCTACTGGTACTGAATTAAGAACTTTCATTCAGGGGCCAGACAGCCGATACAAAGGGTTATAGAGATTGACTTGTTTTCAGCAGCAGACCCAGCACCAATGGGTGTAGCCCTAGGGGCCCCTAAGAATTACCTGGGAATTCCAGGTAACCCCAACACACCAGAGTTCAACAGCAGCAGCAAAGTCTTTCCCACCGCCACCACCACCACTATAGTTGAAAAGCCCTGAGCGTCATTTGTGAGAAGCACCCTCACTGCCTCACCCCCTGCAAGAAAAATTAATTTTGGAGGCCAGAGAGAATAGAGCGAACATGGTCGGGAGTAATTCCTAAGAGCAGTTCCAGAAGTAAACTCTGAGCATCACTGGGCATCGACCAAAAATAAAACAAAGAGAGAGAACTAAAAGAGAGGAGAGGCAGAGAGAGACAGAAAGTTCTTAATTCTCTTTGGGCTCTTGAGAAGTAGAAGGACCATTGCAGTTATTTAAAGCATTCGTATCATACAAGAATAAGCAGCTTACTCTATTTTGCACAAAATAACCCTTCATTGAGCTCCCTTTCCCCAAGCCTCCACTTTCTGCCAGATCCTTGATGGTTCATTTCCTCCCTGAGAGTCAATGAGACCAAAATGAAATTTTTGATTTTGGTGCTACCAGTGAGTCACCCAAAGAAATCTTTGGTCACCAATACGGAGAAGCAGGAAGTCAGGTCAGTGTTACCCAACTTCCAGCTCCTTTATATGTGCCAAGAAATCAGCCCAGCCTGTCATACTGTCATAGACTTCTCTCTCTCTCTCTCTCTCTCTCTCTCTCTCTCTCTCTCTCTCTCTCTCTCTCTCTCTCTCTCTCTCTCTCTCTCATTTGCTCCTGTCAGTCTTCTACTTGGCCTGTATTCAGTTCTTTTTTAGGCAGAGGGAGGTTCAATTTTGGGTGGTGCTTAAGGCTTACTCTTGCTTTTATGTACAGGTATTATTCCTGAGGACCCAGGGGCCCATATGGGGTGCCCAAGATTAAACCTTAGTCAACTGTATACAAGGCAAGAGCCTCACCCTCTGTATGGTCTCGATAACCCTCTTAATTTTTTTTTTAATGTCTTCTGTTGGGTCTTCCCAGACACTGCTGTATGATCCAATTTGGTTCCCTCAGGAATATTCTAATCTTCTCTCCTCAACCTGAATCATCCCATGGACTAAAATCCACAACACACAGAACCCTGGGTCCATGCCTGGCTAATCAGCATTTGGCTTTAGAGCCTGCCGCAAGTCCCTGGTGCTTGTCTCATTTGGCTGACTTGATTGAGCCTCTCACACCCACTTCCCCAGTGGGTCAACCTCCTCCCTCTCTCCCCTGTCTACATGCATCTTAAACTCATTGTCCACCAAGTTCATTTCAGATGAAACATCCTACTCATCCATGTTGCATCATTGACTTTTCTCCCATACTTATTTTGCAAATGTATTTGCTAAAACCTTATGGACTTAAAATAGAAGTTTTAACAGAATGTATACCCAGTAATAACTGGAAATCAGTTTTATCACTCAAGGCTTATTTGGAAAATTCAAAAGTCATTTCCTTTGGCTTGGGTGTGAAAATTCTGAGTATGCTTTGCCAGATTTTCCTGGATTTGAAGTCAAGTTTGTTTTGTTTGAATAATCACCAAGTGATTATTCAAGGTCAGGTCAGCTTTGATTTTACCTCTTTCCCAGGATATCCTGTCCTTGTCCTGCTTCCTCACCCCTCGTTGCTCCAGTATAATCAGTTTCCCTATATAGGCAGAATCTATGATTTTCTTTAGTCCCCAAGGTAGCTTTAAAATGGAAGTATTTCACATTACTTAATACTAGATGTAGTAATTTGCAGAATTTGTGGCTTCATAAAGAAGGTTCTGGATGGACTTTTCGTTCAAAAATTAGTGTCTGTTGTCAATGCTAATGCCTTCCTTCCATAAAATACAATAAGGGAGCCACTTATATGCTCTGTAGGAAGGATTTGACTTCTTTTATCCTGTACTGGCTCAGTCTTCTCCACATTGGCCCAGTTTTAAGCTAGAAGAGACATGTTCTGAGACAGGGCTATTGAATTTGCCTGGGCACCAGAAAAAAAAATGTTTTTTTTTAAAGGCTCAATAGTCAAGATTCTACCAAGAGCCAATAATTTTGCTCATCCTCTCCCAGATCCATCCTGGCATGTCATAAACTAAGGAGAATTGTGGCTCCCTCTACATAGAGCCCTCATGCTCTGAGCACCTCTTTCCCCTGCCTCCTGAGTCAGCATTACAGTGTAGTTGGTCATTGGATTTGCCTGTGAACTCCATTCCCCACAGCTGCCTGGAAAGTCTAGGACACTCTTGTGATTTGTGTTTGGTACTCTCTGGGGTACTTCCCATTGATCTGTGGAGTTCTCAGCGATGAATGATGTATTGTTTTCTTCATCATCTTTTCCTTTCAATTTGGAGATCCTTAGCTAAGAGTTTAAACAAAGTAATGAGTGTTAAGTACCAGATACTGTGCTGAGTCCTTTATATCATGTCATCTTCAACACAACTTTATATAGTTACTTTCATCTGATTTACACATAATGAAACTCAGAATAGAGGATACTTCTAGTGGAGACACCTAGCTAATTTAGTGTACAATTTGCCTCTATACAAATCTGAGATTGACCTACTGCCCAGTCTTCCACAATGACCCTTGCAGCCCAGTTTAGCCCACCAGTGGACCTCTGTGTTTTGTTTCTGAAGAGCATTTGATCCTCATTTCCAGGCTGCCTAATATACACATTAGGATAAAAGGTGAACTTGAGGTGAAAGTGTCTGTGCTCTGCATTTGAGTATTTGATATGCTGCTGCCATCATTTAAAAGTGTTTTTCAATTGGGGGCCATAGTGGCCCACTGTGGGTCCTCAGGATATGTATTCCAATGGGCTACAGGTAAAACTCATGTAAATGGAAGGCCATAGCATGAGACTACGGCAACCAGTAGGACAGAGGCCTCGGGAAGAAAACAAGGTCAGAAGGGGAGTCAGAGTCAGAAACAGTTTGAGAAACATTGGTCTAATCCAGGGGTCTCAAACTCGTGGCCCGCGGACCGTTTCCAGCCCTCCATACATTTTGTGGCCCTGCCCTAGAGGAATCTTTTTTTGTTTTGTTTTGTTTTAGTTGTTTGGGTCACACCCCCAATGTTCAAGGCTTACTACTGACTTTGCACTCAAGGATCACCCTGACTTTGCCTCCTGCGGCCCCCAGGTAAATTGAGTTTGAGACCCCTGGTCTAATTCATAAAGATGCATAAAGTACATTAAGCCACTGATCAGGAAAAAAACTGCCTTTGAGGTAGAAGTAGCAGACTGATCTGCCACTAGGGGCAGATGACCTTCAGTAACTGGCCAGGGCCTGGGAATTGGGATGGACCTGTCTTTTATTCCTGATGTACAGAATTTAGTTAATCACCCTGAACCTACTTAAAAACCAAGATCAGGGCCAGAGAGGGAGCTCAGAGGGCTAGAGCTCAAGCTTTGCATTGTTTGTTTTTAATTAGTGAAAAGTTTATTTTATAGTTATTTCCAAACTTGAAAAGAGAAATTGATCAATTATCCCCATTAGTTACACTGATTGAAGAAAATCTTTATTACTACTTCATGGAAAGTATGGTTTTATGGTTTTCCTAATTTAATATTTAAGATGTACATATCAAGTCTAACTATCATAATCCTAAGCATGTTTCTTTTGTTTTGTTTATTGGGTTTTTGGGGGGTGGGCTTTTGGGACATACCCAGTGGCGCTCAGGAGTTACTTCTCACTCTGCATTCAGAAAGCACTCCTGGCAGGTTCGGGGGACCAGATGGTTATACAGGGATTGAACTCAGTTCTGTCCCAGGTCAGCCATATGCAAGGAAAACACCCTACTGCTGAGCTACCACTCTGGCCCCAGCATCTTTTTTTTTTTTTTTTTCGAGTTTTTACTTAGGCCCAGTGATATACAATGCTATTAATAACAAAGTTCTGTGAATGGTTTTCCAACTCTGAATTCCCATGACCAAGTGTCAACATCCCTCCACCAGTGTTCCAAGCTTCCTTTTCACCTAACACCATGCCTCCTGAACAAACTCACTTTTAAATTTAATTATTATATTCTGAATCATATGCTTATAATCATACTGATTCTTATAGTGTTGAAAACCCATAAGTAAGTACTAAAAAAGCAACCTTCAGCTTTATCTTCCTGTTGTTATATTACAAAAGTCCCCTACTGAGGTGCTTTGTGTGCTAGGAAAGCCCTAATCATTGTTGAGTGCAAGTCTACCAAGCCACATTTTGGAATGTGGATTTGGTTTTCAAAGTAGGAAGCCAGAGGACGACCATCTTTAACAAATATTTAAGTGACAGAGTGTGTTACAAGAAAGATTGCAAATATTGTCTGGGTTGCACCCTCCACAGCTCTGGTATTGACCAGCTCAGTCTGTGCTGAGCTCTAACTATGGCTTGCAATGTAAAGGCCCAGTAGCAAAAGCATTGTCCATCCCCAAGGAAGTCTCCTTAAACCCCACCAGCTAGTCCTGGGTGACATGACATGTAGGTAAAAAACATAGTGAGAGAGAAGATGATCAGGACTGAGTATTTTCCTTCTCCACCCTGGGCTACAAGAAGTACAAGACTACCCAACATTTAGTCTCTCCCCTCGCATTTCTGCCTTGTCCTGGACTAAGGACAGCAGGGTTCCAGGTGACCTTCAGGAGCGAGTGATCATATTGGGAGGCATAAACCCCGTGTCCCCAAGGGTCCTAAGCACCACCTGACCATTGGGCCAGACTAGCAAGTAGGTGATGCTGCCGTTGCAGATGGAGAAGCGGCACCAGCCTTCAGGTGGGAACTGCAGCGCACGGCATACGAAATAGCGGATAACATTGGCATGGCAGATGAAGATTTCATAACTGTCCTCCTGCTGCTGTGTGTCGGCACGGTGGATGTAGATTTGAAAAGCGGCTTCGAGCCGGGCTTGATCTTTAGAAAGCCGAGAAGCCTCTGACTTGCTATTAGGCACAGGGGGCTCAGGCTCAATGGGGAACCCTTCTCGCAGCAAGTCAGTGCTGACCTTGCTGACCCCTGGGAGATGCTTGCTGATGATGTCGGTGGTTTCGATTGCACGGGTCATCGAGGAATGGACAATCTGACTGAACTTCAGCCCCAGGCTGGCGAGTCGGAGGCCGGTTAGTTCCGCTTGTTTCCTTCCCAGGGGGGTCAGAGTGCGGCCCTGTTCAGAGTGGGCGTCCGCATGGTACTGGGAGTGTCTGATGAGGAAGATATGCCGAGCGGCCTTGGTTTTGTCACTCTCCAGTCCACATGATTCGTCTCCAGATCCCTGGCTCCTTTTCTGTCGGGACAGCGAATCTCGCCTGTCCCAGTTGGGGTCCCAGGCACCATATCCAAAGGAGCGAGATCCCTCCTTTGCTGGCACCTCGATCCCCCAAAATTCAGCATCTCCACCTGCGTGGGATGGGTGCTTGCCCACCACTGAGGTGGAGAAAAGCACTGTAGCCGAGCCCACTGCCAGGCCATAGGCCGCCATCTGCAGCATCTGCCGGTACACCATGGTGCTCCATCCCATACTGGCCGCACAGGCAAGGACGGGGTGTGGTGAGGGACAATTTTGTGGGTCTTTGCTTCCAGCCAGTGAGAGGCACTAAACAGAGTTTTCTTTGCATGCAGGTGACCCTGGCAGTACATATTTCCCCAATGCTACTACGATGTGATTCCCTGCACAACACAGGATGTGGTCTTTTAACCCCAGCTACAAAAGTAACAATAAGAATTTCTAAATTTAAGCATACCATGGAATATGGCGAGGATCAACTTATACCTTTGCCAGTACAGAGGTGGAAAGCTATGTTTGTAGTTTGCCAACACTGCAATGTATTGGAACACTCTTTGGTTTGATCAAATCTGTGGAAAGAAAGAGAAAGCTTTTTGCCATCAGCATGTTAGATAAATTCCTGGGTTGACCTTTTATCCAGTTAAAGCATTTTGGGGCTGTTGATGTTTAGGTAAGACATAGTTTTAGGTAAGACATTTTGTGTAAATATATGGATCAAATAAGGTCTCCCAGCTCTGGGGATTAACAGTCTGTTCAAGGTAGAACAGGTGGACCTAGTAGAAAAACGTGTTGGCGAGAGGAGCATGGCAACTGAATACCGAGGAAGGACTTGGGCTCCCTTAGATGAAATTCCACCATCTTCCCATGCCCATTGTTGCAGTCTTTTCTTCTCTGTAGGTTCGTATTTTCTCATCTGTACAATAGGACTGTTTAGTGGTATCTAATTCTTTTGTATAAGGCAATCAGCAGGTACCTGGCCATCAACAAGCACTCTATGTATTAGCTGATGTAGTTGGTTTGCAAGTTGCTGTTGGTAAACATTTATCAGTTCTTTTGGCATTAGCTCTAAAGGTTCGGGAGAGCTCAACTTAGGCTGGACTAAGGACTTGGAGGTGGGAATTGAACTGAGTTCAATGTTCATCAGATTGAAGGAGAAAAAGCATTTAGAACAAACTAACTAAACTTGTGGGGTTTACCAAGTGATGGGTGTAGGTTATAAAACAGTAAAAGAGACTAAGCTAATTATGTTTTTAAGAAGCAAGTGCTAATGTTGAGTTGGCAGGAGGGCCCTTGAAAAGCAGATGGAGGTTCTGATTCCATGTGGTAGGGAAGCCGTGTGGGCTGGGATGTGGGCTTACTACACAAAACTGAGATTAAGAGTCATTCACTGGGATCCCAGTTTGCTGAAAATGAGTACCATACCAGGAGGCCTTGAAGGAAGGATGTGAACTCTAACCAGATTTGGGCCATAAGCTTTATCAAGAAAGAGTAATGTAAGGCCATGATGATGAGTTAGATGGTATGGGGAGGCAGGTGAGGATAGTGAAGGTGTATCTACTTTGCAGCCTGATAGAGTAATAATCTGACCACCCTTCCCAAAACGATAGTTTTTTTAAAAAAGAGTTTACCCTATCACCTTCAAAATATTAAAATGAGATAACTTTTATAAGTCAACCATGCAGTAAAATTTTTCACGTGATTTAAGAATCTATAATATTATAAAATATATTATTCATAGTAAGAAATTTAGTAAAAAAAAAATAATAATTCAGAGTTGCCATATTTGACACGTATTGGGCCTGGCAATACTTCAAGAGAGACTCAGTCTCTGTAGCTCACCCTTCCCACTCATGTATAAGGAGGGGCAGCATCAGGAGATGAGGTTTGAGAGCACATAGGTCTTCCCCAAGGAACCAAGAAATTCACCCAAGTACTCTTTGCTGATAGATACCTATGAGCCTGTGATACTTCTCCAGCCTTTGAGAAACATCAAAATGTTCATCACATTCCATCTCCTCTCAAGTCATGATTGTAGTTGTGATGTGGGATCTCCTGGTTCTAAGGTCAAGGAAAAAGAGCCTGGTGGGATGTCAGCATGCCTCTGCTCACAAGCTCCCATGGTTTCCCCATGCTAAAAAATGAGCTTCAAAAGCCTCAGTGTGCCTTGCAGAGCCATATAATCTATCCTTGTCATCTACTTGCAATTTTTTTAGAGCACTTGTCACTGTCTGCCATGTATGTAATAGCCACTAATTCATTTTATTTCCTTCCCACACCAAGCTGCATGCTCTGTGGGAGCCCAAGGTTGGGTTCTGTATCGTGTCTTGAGCCCTAAGAACAGTGCCAGCCACGTAAAAAAGCAGTAGAAGCATGGTAGGAAGAAAGTAAGAAAGTCATCCCGTTGGAGGCTTGTTGATGGACACAAGTCTCTCTTGTCTTACAACACGAAGGGTTTCTTTTATTTTTGGTTTTGGTTTTGGGTTTTTTTTTTTTTTTTGGAGGGGGGTCACACCCAGCAGCAGTCAGGGGCTACTCCTGACTCTACGCTCAGAAATAGCCCCTGGCAGGCTCGAGGGACCATATGGGATGCTGGGATTCGAACCACTGTCCTTCTACATGCAAGGCAAATGCCCTACCTCCATGCTATCTCTCTGGCCTCAACTGTGAAGGGTTTCTTATCTTGCTTTATTTTTGTTTTGTTTGGGGATAGGTTTGGGGCCACGCCCAGTGTTACACAGCAGACTGTGTGGTCCCAGTGATCAAGCCCAAGTTTCTCTCAGTCAAAGTAGGTACTTCAACTCTTTTAGTGCTCTTTTAGGCCCAGGTAGCATACTTTAAGTGCAATCAGATCCCAGTAAGATTGAAAAAGTGATACCCAGTCACTCTATAGATCCAAGGAAAGGATTTTCTCCTCTTCATCCTCCTCCTTCCCCCACCCCCATATAATCTAACATTGCAGCTCTAGTAAAATGAGCAAAATGTGGGTCTCCTTGAACTTCACAGAGATTCACTAGCACCCAGAGGGGATCTGAACACATAATCATTTGACCCTGGAAATACAGAGATTTTGAGGTATGTTCAAGTTTCATAGTGACAGGAGCCTTTCAACTATAGTTAGGAATTGTACTTGTACTCAGATGGTAACAGTGACCATGACACTGAGAAGAAAAGAAACAGCGGAGTCTCCAGATTGCAGGGAATTGTTCATAAGCCCCATAATAAGCCACAGTTACTTAACCTGGAAAGGAAGTTTGCTAATTATTTACTCAACACCTTTTTTTTATCTTGTCCTCAGTGCTCAGTATTGGTTATCTGTTAGACATGACTCAGGTCAGTCTTTCTAACAAGAACTTCAGACAATTAATGGATTCATGACCCTTGACTTGTCATACCATGAAGAACAAGATGTTCTGGCGGCTCAGAGTAAAGAGACCAGCACCTCCCCAGCACTTAGGGGCAGGGATCCCTCTGTAAGTCACACCCTGGCTGGAACAGAGGATTTTCAGCAAGTGGGAAATGCACCCTGGCCCCAAGCCCCAATGGTGGGGGGTAGGCACAAGTCAGAGAAGGTCAACACCGAGGTTGGGGAGGGCTGAAGATAGCTAGGAGTGGCTGACAGTTTGGAGGCAGGGACCAGAAAGGTCTGTGGGCTCAAGTGAAAGGTCACTGCAGGAGTCCAGGCAGTTGACAATGAGTAAATGAGTTCCAGAGTGAGGAGAGAGAAAAAGAAGAGGAATGGACACATCCCAGGGTATGGAATGGACTAAATGTGACGAATGATAAAGCAGCAGGGACCAGAGGTGCTTTCAGAAGGATTTATTAGCTTCTTCTTCAGGCTGGCTCTGCACTGCTAACTGCACACAGTGATGAAAACAAATAGAGACAGCATTCTCCTCCACATGCTGGTATCTTCAGCGGGGGCGGTGGGAAGCTGCAAAGTCTGACAAAGGAGCAAAATTGCAGGGAAGAAGAATTTGGGGTGAGATGCTTGCGAGGCCCCCTAAGACATTTCCATGGAGATGCAGAGGAGGAAATTGTTTGGACAGATCAGAAGCAAGTGGGTGGGTGGGGGAGGGGAGGAGGGAGGTCACCTAGTATTCAAGCGCACTCAGACATCATTGGAGCCAGGAGACATTTGGAAGCTCCAGAATGAGTGAGACCTTCTGTTGTTACTTGGAGTTCATGACCCTCCTTCATTCCACACATACCTCAGCAGAATTTAGAGACAGAATCGAAATGCATATAAGAAATCTTTTTTGTTTGTTTGTTTTTGTTTGTTTGGAGGCCACACCAGGTAGTGCTTAGGAGTTAATCCTGCTTCTGGACTCAGAAATTATTCCTGACAAATTCGAGGTCCATATGGGATGCCGGTGTTCAAACCCCAGTCAGCCGTGTACAAGGCAAATGCCCTGCCCTCCCTTCTGAGCTATCCCTTTAGACCCCTCACATGAGCATAAGAAATTCTTATTCAAAACATTGATTTTATAAAGGAGAGACTAGAGCACATACCTTTGAATATGGTCAACCCCAGTTTGATCCCCAGCATCTTCTATGGACCTCTGAGTACTACAAGTAATGATACCTAAGCAGCGTCAGGAGTAAGCGCTGAATATTTCTGTGTGTGACCAAAAATAAATAAAAGACCTGGATGTGTGGCTCTGCACTTATTTTGCATGTGTGAGGACTTCCATTTGTGGTACTTCTAAATAAATAAATAAGGCTGATATGTTAACTCAACACAGAGAGTAATTTAACCTGAAGCCAATGGGCCTTGTCTCTCCTATCCCAGGGAAGTACTTTACTGAAATACAACCTCTTACCTGTGTGGTGGTTTTAGCGCATGGACCCCTGTGACAGGCACCCAGCCAGAATTTCAGCCATAAGTGTGCTGCCCTGTGAGGCTGGTCAAATGTGCAGACACTGCAAGGGGAAAAACTCATATTTGAGTGTTTGCTTGCTTTTCTGTCTTGCTTGCTGGCTTGACTTGCTTTCCTGTCTTAAATTATGAATGTAATTCCAGAGAAGTTTTATTAAGCCAAAGTGGTGAAAATGCCCATACTATTTTCCCTTCATCTGAATACCGACCCAGTGCACATTTACCATGCCCTCCCATGACAATGCTTGGGCAGTCCATATTCCCATCCTTGCATCAGTGGCTACTTCTCCTCCAGAAATGGAGAAAAAAAAGAGATATTTGTATTGGCATCTAAATCCTGCTCCTGAAACAGAGAAATTTAAGAGGAGTGAGATAGGCATTATGGGACTGTAGTGTGGGTCTCTGAGCATCGTCTACTGTTGTCTACAAACCTGTTTTTCACCCAAGAAATTTTCTATAAAATCTTCTATAAAGGCCTATAACATTAACTTAAATCATTTGGAATGATAATTTACTAATTATAAATAAAAAAGAAATTTATTTTAAAATACATTTTAAGATGGTTCACAGCCTGCACATTCAATTATGCCTCTGTACTTGTGACCAAAGTTAAAGAAGCTAGGGTTGAAAAGACAACTCTGACCCTAACTTTATGACTGCCTTGAGATTCAGGAGAAAAATCTGTTAGGGACAGAAGTTGATTTGTAAGGGAAAGTTTATACTCCAAGTCTTTTTGTTTGGTTGATTTTAAGTTTGGGGCCACACCTAGTGGAGTTTATGTCAATCACTCCTGGCTTTGTGCTCATGGATCACTCTTGGGGATCCTCCTAGATCTTATTTGATGCCAGGGATTGAACCGAGACAAGCTCCTTAAAGCCTGTGCACTCTCTGAAGCTCCCTTCCACTTTCTGAGTTTCCCTAACTGTATCCATAGAAAGAGCTCGTGGCAACCCTGCGCAGGCTGACTAATGAACTGTGTTGATTATAGATGAATACTGGACTTCCTTGAAAACACTGTGGTTTGTAGTGTACAGACAGCATGGCCTTCTCCATAGCCCCTACCAAAGATGCAGATAAACTCTCCTTCCTTTCTGATCTGCATTTATACCTCAGGAAAGGAAAAACCTAAGTGAAAGAGAACTAGAGGTAAAGAGCTGAGTGCAAGACTTAGTTTCACATTTCTTATTTACACTTGTGGTAAGGCCTCTGCTTTGCCTGTGCTAGCCTGGGACGGATCGCGATTCAAACCCCCGGCATCCCTTATGGTCCCCTAAGCCAGGAGCAATAAGCGTCACCAGGTATGGCCCAAAAACCAAAACAAAAACCCTTCTTCTTTCCTTAAAATGGAAAACATGAAATTTCTTTAGAGAAACATCATTTGTCATTAGTGGCTACTATTTTAAACAGAAAATGAGTAAAGTAGCACAAAGACAGTCTTCATTTTTTTTTCCCCTCTAAAATGTATTAGGTGTAAATCATTGAAATTAATATAAAATAAATGGCTTTCCACCTCCATTAAAAAGTAAAGCATAGGGTCCCGGGAGATAGCATGGAGGTAAGGCATTTGCCTTTCATGCAAAAAGGTCATCGGTTCGAATCCCGGTGCCCCATATGGTCCCCCGTGCCTGCCAGGAGCAGTTTCTGAGCATGGAGCCAGGAGTAACTCCTGAGCACTGCCGGGTGTGACCCAAAAACCACACACACACAAAAAAAAGTAAAGCATACCTACTAGTTATTTCTGTCAGCAATCCACATGGATTTTGTTTTAACTTACTTTTGAAGATAAAAATATTATTCTTTTTTATAGGTAATATAATGAGACGATAATAGCCCAAATTGGAACAATTGCTGACACTTAAAGGGCTTTTTAATCAGGAGTTCTAAAATCTTCTCAGAAGATCCACGCTGGCATTGGCCAACTTTGCAGAAGTTAATTATCAGCAGCACATTTATCATCATTTTCATAAGGAGGAAAAAAGTCATTCTTTGCTTGTCCCTTTTTATTTATTAGACTATTCTGAACTTTGGAGGAAAATATCCTCTTTACTTCTAAGATAGACATAGATTTCCAAGCCAGTTAGCCCACAAAGTGACTTAAATAGGAATGAATTTGATGTACCTTTAATTCTCTGAAATAAGAAAACTCCTACTGAGTTTTGGTTCAAAGTAAAATCTTCTCTTCACACTAAAGAAAAGCTATCATAATTCCAGAGTCCATAGCTGCATGAACAATGTGCTGGATTAAAAGGTGAGGAGAGTGCTTTGAAAGAAACTTTAAAAAACAAAATGACTGTTCATACACTGTCATTCTTCAGATAAAAATGATTATGCTTTAAGATATGCATAATAAATAAAATGTGGCTAAATATAAATTGCTGCATGAGAAGAAAAGAGCTATAGAATAAATTCTCTCTTCCAGTGTTAATGAAATAGTAGGGGTTTTTTTATCTCACTTTACACTGTCGTAGAAGAGATGGGAGGAAAATTATATTGCCAGATAATGGCAGGATAGGTTTGCTAAAGATATTATCATGTACTGTGTTTATAACAAAAAATATAATCACTGTACTTTCTCATAATTTTGGTTATTAAAACTACTAGTTTTAATATTTTAATCCTTTGCCATGTTTGTATATTATAAATTTTTGTAGATTATACTATGAAAATTTCTGAGTTTGTCGGCCTTTGCATGCTCTTTATAGGAGTTCCTAAGTAAAATTTACATCCTTTAAACATATTTTATTGACATCAGTAATAAAAATTTCTTGTGATTTTCTTGAGTTCACTCAATGTGATACCTAGAATTATTCAGTCTGAGGTGTGAGAGCTCAGGTTGCTGATCAATGTTAATTCCCTGTATACATAATCTAATTTTATATAGAGCAAGGTAGATCTCACTCTCCCATATAGATTGGAGAAAGGATCTGTTTCAGGATCAAAGAAATTCAAGAAAAATTTCAAGATAAAAGGTTTGGCATGAAAAAAAAAAGGTTTAGCATGGATTTGTACCTTGATCTTAAGAAATCAGAGATAGTCATTGGAATAAAATTGCTCTATTTGTTTCTTCCCTGGCCACTAAGAATAAAGCAGTGAGGAAAGCATCATACAGTACAGATGGAAAAGTACATTATCCCAGAATGACTATGTTTTGGGGAAAAGGAGGGAGTAACATAGTGAAATGAAATATGAAACATTGTGAAATAGTGAAATCATCTCTCCACTGTGGGTGTTGCTGAAGAGATCTTGGAGAAATAGAATCCTTTCAACAAAACACATGGGCTGCAACAACTTTTCTCCACCCTAGGAGAAACAATGGTTCAATTTGGTTTCAATGCATCTCATAAGAGAAAACTGCTATCCTATTTACCAAAGGCTTTGTGAGAGTAGCCCCGGGGCTTAAAACTATTTGTTAAGATGCAACCTTATTTCAAAGCAAATGAAAATTAGTGTTGCAGGCCAGGCAGATCAAAAGGTTGAGAACATGCTTTGTACACGGAAGACCTTCGCTTGATCCCAGACACAACATGGTACTCTGAGTACTTCTGGAAATAATCAATGCAATGAAGGTGGAACCCCCTCATACAAAAAGAAAAAACATAAAAAATGATGCCCTAAATCAAACCAATGATGATTTTTTAATTTTTTATTAAAACACTGTGTTTACAATGTTCTTTATGATGCAGACTTTTCAGGCATTAAATATTCAAGCAGCAATTCCACCACCAGTATGACTTCCCTTCACCAATATCCCCAATCTCTTACCCACCACCATAACCTGCCATGATGCAGGCACAAACAGCATTACTTTATACTGTTTGTTATGACACAAATGCCAATGAAATTATCAAAACTTAGATCAACAAGGGTCAATTTGAAATAATTTGTATTACTTCAGGGTGTTACTAAAATCAGTGTCTAAGGATTTACTGGGATGTGAATAATGCTGGTTGAGTCTTCTTTGTTACTGTTCAGGCTCACTGAGTTTGGAAAATTACTGTGTAACTTTCCTACCAGATTTTCTGTGATACTACCAGGCTGACACTACTATAAAATTTTGATGTGCTTCATGGCTGCACAGTCCAAGATATATAGATCTGAAACAGCTTTGATGTCTTGGCAGTTTGATAAGCTTAAGTTGCAGAGCTAGGCATTTTCTGTTATAAGGTGTATGGTGTGGTGCTGGGCTGCTGTGGTTCACATAGAAAGGGGACTCTACCCCCCACCCATTCTGATAATACCACAGTGGTATCAGCCTGCACCAGACTAACCTGGGAAGTATGGGTGGCCTTTGTTTCCTTTTGGAGCTTGATAGAGGAGCCAGGCCATTTTTCTGAAGGGAAGATGGCAAGTGTAGGCAGAGGCTGCTGTGGGTACAGGCCGGGGTAGGGGGAGGGGAGGGAGGCGGCACAGCCCGACTCCATTCTGAAAATAGTTCCATAGTTTGCAGCTCTGTAGTCTGGTCCCACCAGATTCAGGTATTCATATTGAGTTCAGTTACAGAACTGGCCCATTTCTATCAGAGGGTGTAGACTGTGAGACTGGGTTGTTGGGGTTCATTCAGAATGGGAGCATGCCCCCACTCATTCTGAAAATTCCACAGAGCTAACAGCATCGACCTAGGAAGTATTAGAAGCTATTATTTTCTTTTGGAGTTTGGTAGAGGATCCAAGCTGTGTTTCTGCCAGAAAGATGGCCTGATAATGTTCTTTTTGGTCATAAATTCAGATTCTAGAAGCCAGAGTTTAAAGGAGCTTTGAAGTTCAGCTTTTTGATAGAATTTTAATTTAGTTTTGGGCCCACACCCTGCAATGTTCAGGGACTTTCTCAAGCTTGGTGCTCTGGAGACCATGTGTTACTAGGGAAAGAAGCTAAGCCTTCTGCATGCACACTTTGTATTCCAGTCCTTTGGGCTCTCTAGCTCCTATAGCAAATGGACTTGGTTAAGGTCATGGAGCCAAGAATGTACCCCCCAAATCTTTTTCAATCAATTTTTGTACCCCTTCTTCCTGCTGTGCTCTCCGAATCTGCTCCTAGGCTAGCAACTTCCTATCATTTTCCTCTTTTCTACTCATCCCCAGAGAACCCCAATGTTCTAGCCTAACAAGTAACCAGGTGTTCTTTTTGCAGGTGCAAAGTTCCCCATTAAGTGGACAGCCCCTGAAGCAGCTCTATATGGGCGGTTCACGATCAAGTCTGATGTGTGGTCTTTTGGAATTTTACTCACAGAGCTGGTCACCAAAGGAAGAGTGCCATACCCAGGTAAGAATTTGCCATCCCCCCTCCTC
>PVKC010002911.1:0-33607 GCA_004027635.1 Crocidura indochinensis
TTCGTAGATTTTCTAATGAAAACAGTTTAAGAGCTCTATTTGCAAGAATATTCGTTATGTATCTCAGGAGCATCATGCTGATAGAATGGAGCCAGTCTTTCCCAAAGATATGGGGCTTCTTCAAAGAGAAACTAGAGAAGGACAAAGAAACCCCCAAGCAAAGAAGGACTTATTTATTTAAAGACCCTCTTTCAGGGATTGCTGGCCAGACAAGTTGATTACTGGCTGCACCAGTGATTGGTAGATCATACCTCTGTCCATGGTCCTATTTCTCTGCATAAGCAACCTTAAAAGAGTTCAGAGGAGTTCAAATTTGCTTTGTTTGAAGGCATTGAGGTATTCTATATAGAGCTGAGAAGCAAAGAGAAAAGGAAATACTGTGAATAAAGCATGTCAGCCTATCTGGAAAGAGTTCTTTGTAGTAAGTGCCACCAGCAGAAGGGAATCATGGTGGACAGCTATTCTTTGTAATAGTGATGAATGGTATCTATCAGTGGAATGAGTTCTATTTGCACCAAGACATATTTGATAAAAGGATATTCTGTCTCCCTAGCATTTCATATTTTTGTTAGTTTTTATTTTGGGGGCACACCTAGTGGTACTCAGGGTTCACACCTGAACAGGCACTCTTGGTGGAACTTGGGGAACCATGGACCTCAAACTACAGCCCGCGGGCCACATACTGTATTTGTTCCCATTTTGTTTCTTCACTTCAAAATAAGATATATGCAGTGCGCATAGGAATTTGTTCATAGTTTTTGTTTTTACTATAATCTGGCCTCCAGTGATCTGAGGGACAGTGTACTGGTCCCCTATCTAAAAAGTTTGAGAACCCCTGATTGAAGATCCTAAGCAGGTCAGTTGTGTGCAAGGCAAACATCCTACCCAATATACTATCTCTTCAGCCCACATTCCATATATATATGTATATATAAGTATATATATATATATTGGGGGGCCACATCCGGCGATGCTCAGGGGTTACTCCTGGCTATCTGCTCAGAAATAGCTCCTGGCAGGCACAGGGGACCACATGGGACACTGGGATTCGAACCAACCAAACTTAGGTCCTGGGTCAGCTGCTTACAAGGCAAATGCCACTGTGCTATCTCCCCGGTCCCACACATTTCTTATTTTTAACAAAAAGACTTTCTCATTACTAAGACTCTTTGTAATTTATTTACATCATTCCCATAAGATCAGTCAATATTCACCTATGCTTTCCAGAGATGAAGAAAAACTAACAAAATTTTCCCAAAGACTTAACTTCTTTATATTAGCCAATATATTTTTACCTACACTATTGGAAATAAATAAGCGATGAAAGCAATTCAACTGAGAAAATATTTTACGAACATCCCAGTGTAATCGCCTATCTTTTAAAAAGAAACAGCATTTTTTGAGATCCCAGAGGTGTCTGGCACTAAACTAAAGTGATATGAGCATGAGAGTGCAGAACATAATGTTTGAGAACATAATGTTCCTCCGGAGACTTAAAAATTAATGCAGATCCAAAACTGTTAAAAAAAACAAGGTTTGGATGAAATAAATTAAAATAAAACAAAATCAAAGGTGTAGGGGAAAAATTCCAAGCATACTGATAAACTAGGGAATATTAAAGCAGAATACGTTGAACCAATTAACTTTAGGAAAACCTAAACTCTAGCATAGGCAGAAAAAAATTATCCTACTAAGGCAATTTTGCAAAGATCCTTGTTTGCACACACAAAACCAATAGCTGCTTCTAATGGGCAACTGACAAAATTACTCTTGATTTCTAGAGATGGGTGAAACCTATCCGGCATGCAATAAAGTGTTTAGGATGAAAATATATGGGTTGGTAAATTTCTAATCCATAAAATTGGACTTCTAATTCTGGGTGACAACTCAAATGAAAATAGATGCAATTGGGTTGTAGATACTTGTTGTTGTTGGTTTTTTTTTTTTTATCAACAACCAAAAACTCTGCTAAAAGCTCACTTTGGCCTACTTTTGATTCTCTGGGTGAAGTGCGGGGAATTTTCATTAGTCCATTTGTTGTAGGCCAGATGAGGGAAAGATATGCACTCACTGGGCTAAATAGAGATGAGGTATCTGAATAGATATGGGTGTTGTGGTCTATAAGAGGATTTCCCCCACAAAGGTGATGGAAAGTATTTGGGAGTGCAAAAACTCAATTGTTGCTCGGGTAGAGCTTTCTCCATCACTCCAGTTTTCCTGTTTCATCACCTTCTGCTTTGATGAAATATCAATACTAGGAGAGTTTTCTATATTGATAAGCAACTTCTGATATAAATTCTATGGCCACTGCAATTTCTTTTCTTTTCTTTTTTTTTGTTTTTTGGGTCACACCTGGCACTGCTCAGGGGTTACTCCTGACTCTATGCTCAGAAATCGCTCCTGACAAGCTAACAGGACCATGTGGGATGCCAGGATTCGAACCACCGACTTTGTGCATACAAGGCAAACACCTTACCTCCATGCTATCTCTCCGGCCCCCTAGTCACTGCAATTTCTTTCACTTTTACCTATCTTTTCATATCTTATTGTACTACAATAATATTAAAAGATCAAAATGTCTATAAATCATTATGAAAGGAAAATAATGTCTCTCACTAATGTCTAGTATGCTTTTCAAACTGAGCATCATAGGGAGAATTCTTGATTCTTGACCAAAAAAAAATTCCCTTGGTTCACTTCTTAATTGTACTGTATCAACTAAAAAGAGATTTAACCAAATGGAGTTTTATTCTTTCTTATAAACAAGTTATCTAAGAACAACTAATTGCTGGTGTTTGTTCACCTGTTCAACTATGTAATCAAGGATCTAGGTAATTGTCTTCTTCCCCAAGCCCCTCACATACACCTGGGCCCCACTTTCATATTCTTAAACTATTGGCCTTTGATCACTAGGCCTCTTTTAAAGTTAGCTGCCATAACCTCAGGCATTGTCATTGTGTCCAAGATAACCGCACCTAACCCCAGAAGACTTTCACTTAGTACTTCTAAGCTAGAAACAAATTACCTATAGCTATAAAATGGGTTTAAGAAAAAAAGAGAATGAATTATTATGACTGAATTATGCCAACCATGATTCATCACTTGGGATTAGATATATTTTCATTCTAAGCAAAGTTGGGACTCTGTTAGCAAGGAGGAAGAGAGAAATGACTACTGGAGAGGAAATTCATGTATTCTACTTTATTTCTTGTTTTCAGTTTACCTGTCTTACCAAGTAATACCCTGTTCTACCCAATGTCCAGTCAATTACAGAGATGTTTCATTGCCTTTTTTCTGTTAGGTCCCACATATAAACCACAAGAAAGATCTTTTTCCTCTACCTCCCAAACCCCCCTTTGCTCTATTCTTCCCATCTTTAATACTGCTCTCTTAGCCCAAGTCATCACTATTCACCTGAATTACTGCAATGACATCCTAAAGATGTATGTATTTCATGTTTACCTTCCTCTCTATCCATTGTCCACACTGACAACTACATCCTTACTGAAAACTATCTAAAGATGTTCTCTCTCACCTAAATTCAAATATCTTACTGAGATCTTCCATGTCTAAAATGAAGAGGCTCTGTCTTTCCTGTGTGATTTCATATTGTACTTTTCTGTTTACCACTGAATTCTAACCATATAGATTTTCTCTTCATATTTGTTGTCATTTTGAAGTTCTTTGGACCCCTTTTCCTCTCCATCTGGAATGCTATTCATTTAGAACAACTCCTTCTTGTCCTTGAGATCACCATTTAAATGTCATCTCTTCCTAGAGCATTTTCCTCACCACTTAACCCCTCCACAAATAATCACTAGGTCATCTATAACTTTACCTTGTTAAATTTCTCTTTATTACATATTTAATGGGTTAGCATGATCTTGCTTATCTCTTTGTAAATTATACAATAACTTTAACTATTGTTTTATTTTACAGCTTCTCCTCATTAAAGTTTAAACTCTGGAAGAGCACAAACCTTATATGCTATGTTCACTGCATATTCCTACACCTAGATTAAGATGTATGGTCTGTTGTCTTTCTCATCCAGAATTACTGAGTAAATTAATAACCAAGAGAAAATATTTCTAAGAGTAAACTCACACAATAAAAATAATATTTCTAATTTATCGGTCTTTTTAGTGTTATTCATTCTAAAGCAAAAACACTTGGTAAAAGAATATAAATGTGTCTGCTTTAGAGACAATGCAATTAAAAAGTAGCATTTATTTCTTCCACCCAACCTTTTTCTTCCAATGTCCTCCTTTCCAAAAAGTAAGCATACAACTCATACTCTGAGTATTGGACTTCTGTCAAATGCCAGTTTCTCTCTTTTGTCTACTAAGGTGATTACATATTATCTTACCATTCTCAGTAAGTCTGTAACAATTCTTTTAAGTGGAGTAAAATTCTCCTTTTCTCCTTTTTTTCGGTTTTTTTTTTTGTTTTTGGGTCACACCCAGCAGTGCTCAGGGGTTACTCCTGGCTCCATGCTCAGAAATTGCTCCTGGCAGGCACGGGGGACCATATGGGGCACCGGGATTCGAACCGATGACCTTTTGCATGAAAAGCAAACGCCTGGGGCCGGGCGGTGGCGCTGGAGATAAGGTACCTGCGCTAACCTAGGATGGACCGCGGTTCGATCCCCCGGTTCCCCATATGGTCCCCTGTGCCTGCCAGGAGCGACTTCTGAGCGAATAGCCAGGAGTAACCCCTGAGCGTCCGGGTGTGGCCCAAAAACCAAAAAAAAAAAAACAAAACAAAAAAAAAACAACGAAAAGCAAACGCCTTACCTCCAAGCTATCTCCCGGCCCACCCCCCCCTTTTTTTTTTTGAGGAGGAGGAGGAGGGGAACACACCAGGCAGTGGTAGGTCTTACTCCTGGCTCTGTGCTCAAGGTTCATTCCTGGTGGTGCTTGGAGAACCAAATGCAGTGCCAATATTCAAGCCCTGGTTGGCCACTTTCTAGCAAGACTACCTCTTCAGTCCTTTTTTTCATTCTTAGCCAAGAAATAAAAAAGGAGAAGACTCAATGTTCTTGGAAGAATAGGGAAATATTGAGCATCTGAAATTCCCTACCTTTTCTAGAGATTTTCATCTTTCTAAACATGTCCTTTACTTTATTTGATTTTTGTTTTTTTTTGGGTCACACCTGTTGTGCTCAGGAGTCACTCCTGGCTCTATGCTCAGAAATTGCTCCTGGCAGGCCTGGGGGGACCATATGGGATGCCACTGTCCCTCTGAATGCAAGGCAAATGTTCTACCTCCATGCCATATCTCCGGCCCTAAACATGTCCTTTCTTTTTTTTTTTTTTTTTTTTTGGTTTTTGGGTCACACTCGGCAGTGCTCAGGGGTTACTCCTGGCTGCATGCTCAGAAATTGCTCCTGGCAGGCACGGGGGACCATATGGGGCACCGGGATTCGAACCGATGACCTTTTGCATGAAAGGCAAACGCCTCACCTCCATGCTATCTCCCGGGCCCCTAAACATGTCCTTTCTAAATGCTAGATTTCTACTCCCTTTATCAGAGAATTAGATTTTTAAAAATCAGGCCATTTTTTCTGGCTAAAAATATTAAACCCAAAGAATGTTAAGATGCAATCTTCTTTCATCTCTCTTTCCATGGTCTTTCCAGTTTCTAGTCCACACTCTTATCTCCAGGTGAGTTCTACTTTGCCCAGACTTCTAGATCAGTGATCTGTTGAGCCCAGGGACACAGTCTCAGATCCAACTCTCCTGTACAAGCGATTGACTATGACACATGGACTATGCAATGGGCAATTGTCTAGTGCCTGTCCACACCAGGACACAGCATCCTCAGGATATTTATCCAGTATATTTCAAAATGTCTCTTTATGTGGAAACATTCTCAAATATTGCTCATAAAGGATACACAGAGAATATGGGTCTTAAATATGAATTTTCTAACAGAAAGCAATCCAAGGATTCCCATATTTTTACATAAATAGATCTAAAACAGGCATCACTTACTCTGCTCTCAGTACAAACTTAGCATCTTCTTCTTTCTCACCTGTCACCATTATCTCCAACCCCACACCCAAAATACCCAGAAATATAGTTCCATACCCACACCTTGGATGCATAACACATTCACAACCTTTGCAACATTTTTTTCTGATTATGAATTTGTAAAAATTATAGGGGTTAAAGATGTAGGAGCTATAGAGTTCCCAAATATTTATATTAAAATATAAGTTATAATACATATTTTATCCTCTAAAATAAAAATATTTATCATCCGAACTTACAAAATTTGAAAACTTAATTTTTTAATTTTTTATTTTAAAGTATTTATTTAAAGAAATGTATCACATTGTTGACATAACTGATCATAATACATTTGTTTCAAGATGACAGAAAGCAAGTTATTAAGAAATAGAAAGAGAACAGAGAATTTAAAAAAATGGAAGGAGAGAGAGTTCATTTGCAGTTACATTTTTGAAACTTAAGTATCACCTGTACAGTCATTAATGCAATAGCCGAAGGTTTAGCATACTCCCATGTCTTTTTCTCCAGAGATGGGAAATACATTAAAAATGTGTGTATGGCAATTGTCATTTTGCATAGGCACAGCAAAATATGAAAGAAATTGGAAATAAACACCTTTGGCCTAAAAAAAAAAAAAAACCAGGAAGATCTTACCCCTAAAGCACTTTGGCATAAGACCAATTCAAGGTTCCAGGCGTATATACTTGGTTGTCAAACCCCTCAGTCCTTCTTGGTGGTCAGCCCCTCAGTCCTTTTGGATAGTCAGCTCTTCAGTCTCATAGTTGTTGCTGTCAGGTTTCTGTAGTTATAGAGCCTGGTTTCTGTACAGGTCATGTGTCAAAGACCGGTGGTGTGTTGTATCTCTGGTTCCGTGAAAAATTCATTTTTATTCAGTAATGTTTGGAACTTATTTTCAGGTCTGATATCAAGAAAACTAGCTAATTCTATTTTTCCTTATTCAGGACAAAATTCTAAAACTAGATCCCCAACATCCTCTGGTCATTTAAAGAGGGGCCAGAGCGGTGGCACAAGCTGTAGGGCATTTGCCTTGTATGTGTTAATCTAGGATGAACCGTGGTTTGATCCCCTGGTCCCATATGGTCCCCCAAGCCAGGAACAATTTTTGAGCGCATAGCCAGGAGTAACCCCAGAATGTCACCGAATGTGACCCAAAATTCAGGAAAAAGAAAAGAAAAGAAAAAAAATCTCAGGAATCCCAAGGTAGGCTTTTCAATTCAACCAATGTATTGCACTCACAGTTATTGGATACTGCAATTGTAACTACAGATTAAATACAAAGATTTCAGTCCCCACACACTCACTACCATTCCCCTGTTATAGTTCTAGTAAAAACAACAACAACAAAATGACCTCTACCTGGATAAATATGCTAAAATTCAACCAGCTAGAATCAGAACTAGAGAAAATTATGAGAGTAAGGCAAAAGATGAACAGACCTACTTTAATAGAGTTGATTAGGAGATAAAAAGAAAACCAGAAAGAGGGACAATAATGTTTTGCTAGCATAATCATTCCCTAAGTCAACAGAGAATGAATGGTGCTAAACCTGCTAACCCTCATTTCTCTTCTTGAGAGAATAGCTGGTAACCATGGAGTTCTCTGATGAGCACAACCCAAAGACCAAATCTAGTTTAAATATAGTGGTCTGGGCAAGAGGAAAGAGAAATTAAGTGAGAGGTTGCATGTGGGGTGAGAACATTTCAACCCAAGGTGCAGATTTAAACTATATGGAATTCAGAGACATAAGAAGTATCATCAGGTATCATCTACTAAGCATATTATTTAAATTCTCTCAATCTCAGTTTCATCATGTCTACATCAGCATAGTTTTCCACTGTTCTTAGAATAGGGCCTAAAACTGATTTCAATAAATAAAGGATAACTGCATTAAGGATCATGCAATTTCATCCTTCTACCCTTCTCCAAGAATCCTAGATAATCACCCCAGTCTAATGGATGCTAATAGCCCTGCTGGCTAGTCCTAAGCATCATGTTCAAAGCAAAAGACTACAGGCCAGAGTCCAGATGCAAACACTCCCTCAGGGCAGGAAGAGACAAAAAGATTGGGTCTGGCTCTGGGAACCTGATCCCCAGCTAGGGCACAGGCACTGAAAGACGGGCCTCTAGGCAAATAGCCACAAATAAAAATCTCTTTCTAAAACAATCCAATTTTCTGGCCCAATCAGTTGACAATGACTTGGCCATTGAAGATCATATTTTTTCAACATGGTCCATCTTCCTGTCTTTCCTAAGTTGTTAATTATGTCCATGCTTTCCCAAATGTGGAAATTCCCCTCACACAGATGCCACTGTTGGCCAACCCTCCTTTTCCTGAGAAGTCGCTACAGCACAAAAATATTTTTGTTTTCCCCAGTTACACACAGGGAAATTTTTCTTATTCATTCTCGTTTCTCCTTTCTCTTCTCTCTCTTCTCTCTCTTTCTTTTTCTCTCTCATGTTCTTTCAATTTCCAGGAATCTAAGTAAAGCAGACTCACTTAAATCACTGGAAAGCCT
Organism: Crocidura indochinensis; assembly: GCA_004027635.1. Lineage (NCBI taxonomy): Eukaryota > Metazoa > Chordata > Mammalia > Eulipotyphla > Soricidae > Crocidura > Crocidura indochinensis. The sequence continues at coordinate 8,549 of PVKC010002911.1, forward strand.
TTCAGATGTTCTGTGTCTAACATGGCAAAATAAATTTAAAATATTTTTATAATTCTGAACTTTAGATTTAACATTATTAAACCAATAATAAGAGTTCCTTCTAATCATCAAAGGTAAGGCATTGAAATCAAAATACCTTCCACTACTGCTTAAGAATATGGCTCTGAGAATTGGGAGTTTAAATTGCAGGGTTGGTTAAGGGATTATCCTCCAGTCTAGCTCAATCCTCATTATGTAAAATATGTTCTACACACCTAAAGGCCCAATGCAGTCATGGGCATTTGGCATCGATGTGGGTATATGGTAGGAAGAGGGAGTGATGATCCAAACCAGTCAAGCTGACTTCCCCCATTTTCCATGTTCGGCTTCAGAGTTAGTGGTTGGTTGGTACAGGCAAGACTGACAACAATCCAAAAAATCTAGAGGTACATGGTAATTTTCTGAATATTTATCAAGAAGCATTTCTGAGCTAAAAACTAAATTTAGATGGTGGGAAAGGGCATATTGCAATTGATCATATTGGGTCTCTAGTGAAGAAGGTAGGATGCAAATACTAGTTCATGATTCTCAACCAGGGCCCCAACTCAGCACATCTGGCAGTGCCTGCAAACGTTTCAGTCATCAGAACTAGATGTGTGTACCTACCAGCATCTAATGCAAAAGAAACTGTTAAATATCCCACAACAAACACAGAGATTATCTGTTCCAGAAAGTCACTGGAACATCGACACGTTCCACGCTGCTCCAGCTATTTTATCCAGAAGAAAGCTTTTCTTGGCTGATTGATTGATTGATATTGGTCCACATGGTAAATGACTTTCACCCTGAGACCCCAGTCATTCTGAATTTGTGTCTGTGCCTAACCCATTAGAACTATTAAATGTCTTTTGAATAAATGAGTAAATTTAGACAGGTACTGAATAAAGCATGAGATTGTGTCACTAGGCAAAATGAATGATAATTTAGAATGAATTGCTAACTCAAGAGAACAAATCTTTCTCTAGCATGCCAAGCATATAGTAACTGCTCAGTGAATGTGAACAGAACATATTCAGATAACCTAGCAACATTCATTTTAAAGTGAAGCATATTGAGACTCTTTATCATTAAAGTTGTCCTGGCAGTGCTTTCCTTTTTGGGAAGTGCTTCATAGGATTTGCTTAAATAGCATAGTGTAAAATAAAGGCACAAAACTGTGCATGTTTTAATGCAGGATTTTAAAATTTCATTAATTTAAAATGCCCCATACTTTAGTGAGTTTAAATATTCATGAAATTTGAAATTTCAAACAACAAAAAATTGACATGAACTCTTAATTAGATGGGAATTTCCAATGAAGAAAAGCAAATACTTAGTTCGGGTCTATTGGTTTACATGCTTGAGTATCAAGAGTAAGAGAATCGTTAAATGCCACTTTCCATAAGGATCAGTTCAAATGATATGGCTTTAGATGAGAATATAGTCAGTAAAATAATATACATCTTTTATTTTTAAATAAAATGATAAGATAGTCTATTTTCCAGTATTCATGAGATAAACATAGCTATTATTGTACTGAAAATCTGTACTTAAAAAAATCTGATTAAGCAATTAACTTCCATTGTGATAGGCTGTTACTAAGGAAATATTAGCTTTCTTCTTTCACCTATCTGACCTGCATTTCCTTAATGTAAATTGGTGAGTAAGTCAGAAAATGACATCTAATTTTGTATTAGCATTAGTCAAATCTAAGTGGGAGGGAAGAACTACCATAAATGTTAATTGGAAGTACTGGGTGAATCTGCCATTTGTATAATCAGTATTAACATTTCTGAACTTAATAAAGATAATGGATACCATGATGTTCCTGATCTTTGCAACATAAAGTGGAAATTTCTTTGAGTTTGAAAATTTATAATTAAAACTTTCTTCAGTGTGAGTTTAATGTGTGTATTTTAGAGCAGGAGAGTTGACTTTCCAATTCATAAGAAAACACAATATTAGGGGATGGAGTGGTGGTGCAATCGGTGGAGCATTTGCCTTGCTTGCCTTAACCTAGGACAGACCTCGATTTGATCCCTGGGCATCCCATATGGTCCCTCAAGCAAAGAGCGATTTCTGAGCGCATATCCAGGAGTAATCCCTGAGTGTCACTGGGTGTGGCCCAAAAACCAAAAAAAACAAAACAAAACAAAACAAAACCCAAAACCCCACAATATTAAAAAAGGCAACTTTGCCTCTAAGAATAAAATGCGTTGAATACATTTAATAATACATATATGGGGTTAAAAGTGGCACAAATAGGGGGCCCGGCTGTGGCACTGGAGGTAAGGTGCCTGCCTTGCCTTGTGCTAACCTAGGACGGACCGCGGTTCGATCCCCCGGTTCCCCATATGGTCCTCCGTGCCTGCCAGGAGCGTCTTCTGAGCGAATAGCCAGGAGTAACCCCTGAGTGTCACCGGGTGTGGCCCAAAAACAAACAAAAAAAAAAGTGGCACAAATATAGGTCCTTTACCTCTTTAGTTAGGTTGACTGCAAGGTATTTGAGTTTCAAGAAATAAAAGAGAACACAAGGAAATGAATATATATACATACATGTATGCAATATGTTGTGTGTGTTCATATGTATACATACAAGTATGTATATATATACATGTTTGTGGATCGGAAGGCCTAACATAATTAAAATAGAAATACTCCACAAGAAATTTACAGATTTAATGTCATTTCTTTAAGGATACCCATAAAAGAAGTAGATCCTGAAATTCATTTGCAACAACAAATGCCTGTGAATAACTAAAGCAGCCTTTAGGAAAAAGAAGATGGGAGGCATCACTTTCCCCAACTTTAAATTGTACTACAAAGCAATAGTCATTAAAACAGCATGGTATTGTAATAAAGACAGATCCTTAGATCAATTGAATAGAATTGAGTATTCAGAGGATGATACTGAGACATACAATCAATTAATCTTTGATAAAGGAGCAAGAAACACAAAGAGAATCAAGGAAAGCCTCTTCAACAAGTGGTGTTGGAACAACTTGGTCAGTAACATGCAAAAAAAGCAAACTCAGACCTCTCTTTAACACCATGCACAAAGGTCAAATTAAAATGGATTAAAGACATGTGGTTATCAGTATATGTAAAACTTCTGTGCTTGGGGCTGGAGAGATGGCACAGCAGTAGGGCATTTGCCCTGCATGCAGAAGCAGAGTGGTCGAATACCGGCATCCCATATGGTCCCCCGAGCCTGCTGGGAGCGATTCTTGACTATAGAACCAGGAATAGCACTTGAGTGTTGCTGGGTGTGACCCAAAAACCAGAACCAAAACCAAAAGCAAAAACTTCTGTGGTTATAATTTCACAAAATATACAAAAAATATACCGATAACCACACGTATTTAGTATTTTTTGTGATACGAGTAGATATTTAAGTATTTAAGTCAAGTTTTGAATCTCTTTAGACTATCAGCAATAAAATCATTTTTAATGCAAGTCATTCTTTAAAATACTACAGTATTTCTTATTTCCATATCCCATAATAACTATGATAAGGTGTGTTACTTCTATGATTAGGTGTGTTACTTCTCGTTTAGATTTGGTATCATTTTAACTTTTTGATAGTTTTAAACAATCTATTAAAATGATAATGAAAGAAAGCCAAACTATTCTTTTTATATAATCAAAATGTAGTTCACAGTCCTCTAGTGTCTTTCTTAGCTTCTTACATTTTCTGAATTTGTTTTCCCAAGACTCAACAGCACTTTTATCATTAGAGTTTATTTTTAAAAATCTCCCACTTAGCCAATATGAAAGGCGAGGATATTTCATTGTTTCCAGAAGGAACATTATCTTTGAAATTTTTTCTAATGGTTGTTATTTCTGTTCTTTGTGTTGCTACATCCCATTGTTTCAGAATATTCGGGCTGGTGAAATAATACAGTGACTAAGGCAAATCCCTTGCATGTGGCCAGTTCAGGTTCTATCTCCAACACCCCCATTTGGTCCCTTGAGTCTTATAGAAGTAATTCCTTAGTGCACAGTCAGGAGTAAACCCTGAGTGACCCAAACTATCCCTCTTTCTTCCCCACCAAAAAATCCTAAAAGCAAAAACTGAATATTGTTGAACTCTTCAACTCCCTTTGAAAAATTAGTACATCTCATGCTAGTATTGGTGATTCTATGTTGGGCAAAATCCCTTATTAAGGTATCTCAGAATTCTTTTTTTATTGTATAAATGTCAGAGTGACCAAAAAGTGATCAATGAGAAGGAGGTATGAGAAATTCAGTGATAAGGAGGCTCATAAATTCTTTACACAATTTTCCTTTTTCAGGATCTGGTTCTCATAGTTGTTGAGTGAACATCATGAACTAAAAAAATTTCCAAAATCTTCAAACAATACAACTAGCTCTTTATATGACACAAACTCTTGAGAGTTCATTTGTTGGAGAATGGGGGCTCCTAGATCACTAACAAAAATTCTAAACACGGGACCAGAGCGGTGGTGCTAAGTGGTAAGGTGTCTCCGTTGCTTGCCCTAGCCTAGGACAGACCGTGGTTCGGTCCCCCGGTGTCCCATATGGTCCTCCAAAGCCAGGAGCGATTTCTGAGTGCATAGCCAGGAGTAATCCCTAAGCATCTCCGAGTATGGCTGAAAACCCAAAAGTGAAAATTCTGAACAGTTTTTTTAGGGGTGTCAGGATCAAGAATTATTTCCCTTTATCACTTCTTTTGCCATTTTGATTGACATGTCATTTATTTTCTTTTTAATCTCCTTATTTATCAGTAGAAATGTGTGCGGGCGGGAGAGTAGGGTAGTTTTCTTCATTAAAAAATTTGAAGGTTTGGCTGAACAATTCAAATATATGGTCCAAAAGAGATGATACACTTAGAGAAAACGCAAGTGACTGGTTATGCTTCTTTCTTCTTTGACTTCAGAGCTCTAAAGGCCTGAGTTTCTTCAGACACCTTTCCCTCTTAATCTCCAACCTGCAGCTTTGGTGAGGGCAGCAGCACTCAAGAAGTTAAAAGGAAGAGAAGTTAAAAGGACGTGGAGTGGGTGGGAAAATATTCCTAAAACAAAACAAAAGAAAACAACAAACAAACCTCGGAGCTGTCCAGCAGGGAAAGGAATTTGCTTGTATTCTATGGAAAGCCCAAATAAACTGGTTTGAGCAGGTGATCAGCAAGCTGGGCTGGACCAGGAAAAGGACCTATATGCTTATTCAACATCATCTTCAAGAAATATTCTCTGCATAATTTCACTTTGAGTAGAGTCAATGGTTTTTAAAATTGTGCAGAAAAATAGAGCAATAACATAAGACAAAAAGAGAATTAGAAAAGTTGGGGGGAGATAGGATAATTACCTTGTCCAAGCAACTTAATTTCAACTCCTCCACCCATATGTACATAAGTCCTGCAAGTAATGAGTTCAGCTCAATAGCAGTTTTATTATTTATATTTGTAATAAGTGATATCATTATTGTAATGTGCTATTTAAAAAATGTGTCAAATACTAGCTCACAAAGACTTTCCAGAGTATATAATAAAAACTACGGGGGAAACTAAGGGATATGGCTCCATGGGAGAGCAGGTCTCAAGCATGTGAGGTGTTGGGTTTCCTCTCTAACACCAACAAATGAATAATTTTGGCTTTAAAAATGTTGCTTAGTCTTTTTGTTCACTCTGTAAATGGCAGATACATTGACTTTCATAAGTGCCTATTTGATTGAGGTTCTGAAAAATGATCTAAAATCTTTAAGCATGTTTTTAATTGTTAGAAGTAACTGGATACCTAGCTTTCTTTTTCTTTATATTTTCTCCTGAAAGGAGAAATCAATATTTCCATAGACATTCTCTATTTGAGAAGAAAGGACTTTGGGGAAACATCTTAGCCAACTCCCAGTTGCTGGGTAATTAAATAGTAATACAATTTTGTAGGTAAAACAAACTGAAAGTGGAGAGACTCCTCCAAAGTAATTTTTTAATTAATAGATTAATGAATAAGCCTCATTAAAAAGTTTAAGAAATAACAAAAATATACACAAAATTAAAATGATTCACATGTATAGCTGTGTAAGTACATACATATATATTCAATACATATTTCACTCATGATATTTTATTTAACTGGGACCCCATCCAGCCCACGCTGTGGGTCTGGGACCACTCCCAGCCAACCTCTACTTAGCCCAGCAGTGCTGATCTGAAGGGACAGCTTGCTGTGTTCAGGACCACCAGGCCCATACATGGAGATGCTTGGGGGGACCATCGGAGCAGTGTCATAGGTGCTGCGGGGAGGTGGCATTCAATGCTGGGTATCAAACTCAGGGCCCACGTCTAACATAGAAGTTAGACCTGTGCACCACCCTTTCAGCCATCACCATGATTAATGTGTTTTTGAGAAAAGACAAAAGACAAAAACAAAAGGACCATTGGGTTTGTCCTATCCAAATCTGGAATCACAGTCCACAGACTTGAACTATTAAAAATAAACACAGTTCCTCTACCCTTGAGCTCAAACTGACAGTGAATTCTAAACTAGGCACCAGATTTTCTCTTAGGAAAATGTGACTTGGGTTGTGGTGATTATGTACCTTTCTTTTTCTCAATAAAGACCCAAGAAAGTTTAAGGGAAATACAATACTGCAAACATGGCTTTATTTTTGTGAGGTAACATGGGAGGTCCCCTTGTTGACAGCTGCAGAGGCAGTCACATGACTCATGGCACAAGCAGTCTTACAAAGAAAGAAGTTAACTTTAACTTTGAAAATCCTTTTATCCTCCCTGGTTTTGATGGCTTTAAATGTGTCACCTGAACGTAATATTAACATAATCGGCTATGTTTTGGGCTAATGAATGCACCTGCTTCTAAGACTTTATTTTAGCAGCTTTAATGAGCTCTTCAAAAGAGTTTGCCTGAACTCACTGCACTGCTAGAGAAATAGCAGCTGTGAGCAACTAACAACACATTCAGTGTTTGAATCAAGCTTAGTGAGGTTGTTAAACATGAGGAGTTTCTATCCATGTGTGATAAGAAAAATGAAACTGAAAGGTAGCTGTGACATTTGGAAAAAAACATTAGTGTCAATAGGACTGGCCCAAAAGGTTATTTTGTTTGGCCATAACTTATGAGTTCCATTTCAGCACTACGATATTTTTCATCTCTAATAATGGTAACCCCCCTGACTAACTTAGAATTAATTGTCTTGCCTAGTGGACACATTAATATTGTTAATTTTATGATAAGTATTATGTTTATTATCCAGAAGATGTATTGAGAAAGTTGTATTTGCTAGGCTGGAGATTGTAAGATGGTTCTTAGGTGAATAATTGGTCATTGAGACATAGAGTTAGAAAAAGACCTAAAACCAAACTAATCTCTTTTGCTTAAGGAATAGGAAGTTTATTGATTTATTCTAATGTGGCATAGGGAATTGAACTCAGGGCTTTATACCTCTGAGTTACATCCTCAGCTATGAAGCCTATTTCAATGTAGACTTTACCTTAATCCTGGAGTACAGATATGCATAAAGAAAGGTATCGATCTCTTTAAGTCCAAATCCCTAGACAATTCTAAAAATGTATCTTAACTTTCCAAATATTACAGATGTTAGAATTCTAGAGTTATTTTAAATACTGTCTAATTCATTTCACTCTTGTTATGCTCCAATTCTAGAATACATTTTTTCCTTTATTATTTTTATCTTTATTTTGTTTTGGAGTCATACCCAGTGGTGCTCAGGGGTTACTACTAGCTCTGCACTCAGGAATTACTCTCAGTGGTGTTCAGAAGACCAGAGAGAATGCTGAATATTGAACCCAGGCCTGCCGTCTATTCCAGCCCTCTAAAACACATTTTCATGATAATGTCCCTCCTTTTAAAAATATATAACCTTACTTTATTTTAGTTTGGAAAGTAGTAATAACTCCTCTCAAACTCAACTGAATGGGAAAATAGGACCAATATTGCTTTAAAGATACATACAGCATGAACTAGAGAGATAGTACATTGGGTAAGGCATTTGTTTTGCATGCAACTAACCCTTGTTAAATCTCAGACACATGTAATTCCCCTGAGAACCACCAGGAGTCACTCCCGAACAAGAAGCCAGAAAGAACTGGCCGAATTCCCCACACAAGACATATTACAGAGTAATTGGAGATAATGACAAGAAAGAGATATAAGATCTCTCTCCTTTCTCATATACAAAGAGGTCAGGGACAGCTCAAAAGTTGGAGCTCAGCTTTGCCTGCTGGAGCCCTAGACTCGATTCCTAATATCCATGGTCCTATGTATGCCAAGCCAGAAGCACTCTAGTTTGGGACAAAAACAACACAGAGGGCCAGAGTGATAATACAGTGAGTAGGGAGTTTGTCTTGCATAAGGCTAACCTGGGTTCATTCCCTGGCATTCCATATGGTCCTCTGAGCCTTCCAAGAGGGATGGATTCCTGAGTGCACAGCCAGGAGCAACCCCTGAGCATGGCCAGTCTAACCCCCAAATCAAAGTACCACTCCCAACAACAACAATAAAACCCCAACACAACAATGAGATAGCTCTGAAGAAAACAAAAAACCCTGTTTTCTTCCACTTAAGACATCCAGTATATTTGGGATTCCATTCCCTTTCCTCATTCTGACCAACTTGTCCATCCTTAATAGTGGAATAAGGTCACTGGACTTTCCACCGTGATGTTACAATGCTGGAGAATCATTCAAGAGCCCGAGCCAGTTTGGGAATCCTCACAAGCATGTAATAGAGGATTTTCTGGGAAAGCACTGTGTTCTAGAGCATGTTAGATAGGCAATCTTTTAGTCACTGCCTAAATAATCACATTTTAAAAGGATCAGCCATGCATCTGGAAGCTTCTTTCTAGAAGACAGTCACATATTATCTCAAACTTTATCTTGTAACCTGAGAAGACGACCCCAAGGGACCACTTCTCTAGCTGCCTTCTGGATTTTAGTATTGAAGTATTTAATATTGAAGTATGAGCTGACCTCATACTAATGGAGAGATGCTCGGGGTGAAACCCCACCTTTCTTCTCTGGTTGGGATTTTCAAAGAACAGCACCTGTATCACCTGGGAGCCAGTGAGAAACAGTCTTGGGCTCCACCTCCAGATGGACTGAATCAGAGTCAACAGTTTAACGAGATACTCGGTGATTTATATGCTTCTGTAGGTTTGAAGAAAGTCCTGCTCTGAGGAGATCCAACTGAGCTTGTTGTTCGTCCCAACACAACTTACAGGACAAAGTACCTTCTCCAAAGCTTTCTCCAGTCACTTTCCACTTCCAGTCTCTATTACGATATTTCTGCAGTACTCTAGGGTAAACTATCTTTATTTTGGATGAGTTCCTAGCCAGTGGGTTTGGTAGTTAGTGATCTGCATTTCTATGATTCGAGTGGTCAAAAATGCTTTTCACCCAGCTATCCATTCCCCACATCATTTCCATTCTTCCAGTCAACCTGTACCATTTATGCCCACAGCTGGAGTGTTACCACGTTCATAAATTATTGTTAAAGAAGAAAATTATCAAAAGAAGAAAAAATAGTCTCTATAAACCTGCATAGTTTAGAGCAAAAGAATATGTTAAAATTTTCCATCGTGGAAATTTCCCAGCTACTGGCTCTTTAGTTTTTTTTTTTTTTTTTTTCTCAGAGCTGCGAGCAAAGAATGGAAATTTCCAATTGCAGCATCAAGAGCTGCTGTTCTGCTGACTGTCTTGCTCAGTCAGGGTCATCTGCTTCTCTAAGACATTAAGGAAAGCCAAGGTAGGTTCTGAGAGCACATACACTTCCTGTGCAGGAAGGCAGGAATGTCTTGTACTGCATCCCAGCTGTGATGACAAGTGGGGCAAAAGACATGTCCTGCTCCCTTCATGTGATGTCGGCTAACTGTAACCACCTCTCAGAGCCTTTAACTATAGGCATCTTTCCAATGCAGCTGGAGGACATGTCTTTTGTTGATAGTGGTTTCTGAAGAAGTCCCTAAATTAAAGGAGAGATATAGTAAGAACAAAGAAATATTTATGAGATCTGCTTTTTCTAAGGATGCCAACGGGTATTATATATATACATTTATATAATATGTATATAAAATATTGTTTTATATAACCTTTATGGGACCTTCCTGAGGCTAACTTCTGATTTTTCTGCACCCCAATTTTGGAAACTTGAGCCATTCTGTTTGAGCTAAGTCCCCAGAAATTGATATTTTCAAGCATCCTTGTTTGGGGGAGATGTGAGTATGGGGGCGTCTAAGCTATATTCAGGAGACACTCCTAGCAATATTTGGTGCTTGAGGGACTATGGGCTAGAGATGAAACTCAAGTTCTCCTCTAGACCAAGCATGAGCTCTAGCCTCTGCATATGTCTCTAGCTCTTCCAATATGTCCCCAGCTATCCCCGGTTTCTTCTCACTGGATTCACATGGAAAGATATTTTCATTAATGACTGGTCCCACTCAGTCTATAGGCATCCTAGTTCACTAAACCCTGTCCTGTTCCTCTCATGTACCGTGAGGACCACTCCAGAAAGTTGATGAGGCAGTTTCAGGGAAGGCCTCAAGTAAAAGTCATCAGGAAAAATGAAGTTTCTTGAGATCTGGGCCAAGTGCCTTCACTTTTAGGTCTGAAGGCTTAACACATAGGTGATACTGCTTTGTCTGTGTGGTTTGAGAGTTTGATTTTTGTTTTTGTTTTGAGAGGATTCTGAAGGATGGTAGGGAGCCAGGGCTAGCTGCATTCGCACTCTTACTGGCAGCCAGTGTCCCAGGAAAAGTTACGGAGGGTTGCTTACATCACTGATCTATTTATACTTCACATTATTTATTGAGACGAACTTAGTAAGAATGAAGGTATTTCAGCCAAAATTTTCACCACCACCCCCCTGGAAAAAATCACATGGCTAGCAAGTGTTTAAAAAGAGGGTTTTCTAGTCCAGAGAGCCCCAAATTTATTTGGTCTACTGCCCTTTTTCAGAAAAAAGAATCACTGGACATTCTTATCCTCTGGAAATCTCTCTCCTTTCTGGGAACCAAATAAAAGTGGCCCCCAATTACACCCAAGGTTATTGGTAACCCCAATTGTTCTAGTGCCCTCTCGCAGGCAGTATTGTCCATTTATGAAGATGCTGATATCTTCTTGTCTTTTCAGTCACATTCTTATCATGACGGGAGGCTCAGTGGTAGCACAGTGGTAGAGTGTTTGTCTTGCACGTAGCTGACCCTGGATAGATGTAGGTTCAATCCCCAGCATCTCATATGGTCCTCTGAGCCAGGAGTGATTTCTGAGCATAGAGTCAAGCGTAACCCCTAAGAACTGCCAGATGTGGTCCAAAAACAAAGCAAAACAAAAAACACACTCCTTTCATGGAGGTCAAAGTCATCCTTATATATGTTGACCAGTCTCTTCCTAGAGCTGGAGGGTTGTCTGGGCAGCTACTAGAATTGTGAGGTGTGGTGTTGGGACCAAGAGATGATGGATCCAACAGGGCTCCTCCACTTAGAGGGGCCTCATTTACACAAGTCATGTGGACTGCATCTTTTTGAGAAATTCTCTCCCAGAAATTACTTTTAACACAACCTGATAATGGAAAGGCAGAAAGAGACGAATAGTTTGCAAGAACATCTGATGTTTGTTTAAACTTTAGTCTCAAAGGGTAATGGTTGATTATATCTGTCATGCTTTTCCTTATCCTCTTAACCTACTAAATGGAATCAGATTCCCCAGTGAAATTCACCAAAATGATCATTGACTCTGGGCCTGTGATAAATAACACACTTCTGATAGGTTTCTTTCTCTCCTCCGCTGTGCTTCTACTGTGGCTCGAGATGGTTCCACTTAGTTGAAGACACTGATGATTCAGTTATGTAGGTGGAGCTGAACAGATTGATGGAAGATAGAATGTTCCTTTCCACCTTTGACCACAGAAATGACTTTGCATGTGTGTGGTGCTAGGTGATCAAACTCAGGATCTTCCTCACACACACGAGGCATTGCATTTGCTGAGCCCCAACCCTCCCAAGGGATTTAGAACTAAAGGATCGTTGATGTCTTAGAATGAATTCTTTATTCTCAAGGCCCAAATTCTCCCTCTCCCCTTTCCTGCTTCTTGCAACATGATTTGGCAGCACCTTCCATCAGAAGTTGGACATTTACTCACCCTTGACTCTGATCTGGCAGTTGGGTTCGCTACACAGCTGATGTTGAAGTGTCAACCCCAAGCGAGCTTCTGCTCTTTCCCCCCAGGCACCTACCCTGGTAGATAAGTCCAGGTTCATGTGTTAGAGGGTATGAGTATATGAGGAGTCAAGTGGAACTATGTCCTCATGGAGTCCAGAGCCAGCATACCAGCTGATCAGAAATTTCAGAGCATCCCCCACCAGAATGAACAGAACTGCTCAGCTCCCCCTGATAGCTGTATGGGAAAGAGTCAACAGCATCTATTTTAAACCACTGCATTTTGAGATGTTTTGTGATAAAGCAATAGATAACTCATCCAAGTGATCAAGTTCCATCTTTATTGTTTTCCTGATTGCCGGGAAGCTCCAAGTCTCATGGAAGGTCAATCACAGAAACTGTGGATCATTTTATCCACCCTTGAAGTGGACCCATTTGCAATCCTTCTTTTTTTTTTTTTCTTCTGTGAGAGTGAATTAAAAAGTGTTGAATGACCTTTGTTTTGCCAACTTAATCCTTTGCTGGAAATATTTAGGTGGTTTTATTTATTTATTTTTATTTATCAGATTAGAAGCAAAGGCCCCAGAGCAAGTTTGGTCAATGCTTTCTGTAAAGAGGCAATCAGTAAATATTTTAGATTTTGCAGACCACTATCCCTGTCACATTCATCAATTTCACAGTGGTGGTGCTAAGGCAGATCTAGACTACATGTAAACAAAATAGGCATGGCAGCATTCCCAAAAAACTTAATTATAAAAACCGGCAGACTTGTTGGCAACAGGATTCAGTCCTCAGGCCACAGTTTGCTTCTCTTGGAGGATTTCCCAAAGTGGGTGATACAGCTCCCAGGGGAGTGCTGGACTCAGGGGAAGGTGCGATTGAGGGGAAGTGGGTGAGAGCAATTTGTGTATTGGCTTAAAGAATATAGATTTCCGGGGGGGGGGGACTCTGAGTGATTATTATTCTGAGAAGGGGGTGGTGGGCCAAATATTTTTTGGGAAATTTTGGTTTGAGCAATTTTGATACTCTGCTAAAAAAATATCTTTATGGGCTGGAGTGATTATATAATAGGTAAGGTACTTATCTTGTATGGGTTCAATCCTCAGTACTACACATAGTTCCCGTAATACCACTAGGAGTAATCTCTGAGTTCAGACCAAGGAGAGGTTAAAACAAATCAAAACCTCAAGCCAACCAACCATCTTATAGTTGTACTTATAGTTCCATCATCTTATTTGTGATTCATGTCAATCACTGAAAAAAGCAGATGGATTGTGTGAATATTCTCTAGCAGAAGGCAAGGGGCAAGCAGAACTGTGCAGGTCTAACCTTTGTACCAGGGTCAGCACTGTCCTGCCCCATGACAGGCAAGTTCCCCAATCACTGAGTATGTGATTGTTTCTCAGCTCTCCAGACCAGTAGGGAGACACACAGATGATGTCTCATGTTTTGTTTCCTTTCAGAGGCTCGAATCTCAAGTACGTGTTTTGCAAATGCGCACTGTATGTCACAATGAGGATGGGGCTCTGGTCGTACTTGCCTCCTCGGAGCTCCCTGAATGTATTGTGCTGTTTCACGCCTCTCTAGTTCTGCACGCAATGTTCCTTCTGCTTGGAACACACTTAGCCCTCTTCTCTTAGTGGCTAACGCCTACTTGCTGATCAAAACTCAGCTCAAGGATACTGCCTCTTGGAAGACTTCCCTGAGTGCACCTCCACCTCCTCACGCTCAACCTCCAGCCAGCGTGCTTGGACTCAGCATCTATTCTACTTAATGAATCATGGAAATGCTCGGGGGTTTTTGTGTTTTTTTTTTTTTTTTTTTTTTTTTTTTTTTTTTTTCACAGAGGACCAGGTCTTTCTCGATGCCAGGTTCTGGGAAATAGTCCTTAAACTGAAATTACAGGTTTATTTGTTCACTTGTCAAGGCAACCATATATTCTAACTCGTGGAGTCTCTCCCAATAGTTATGCTAAACAAATATATATAATGTATATAAAATAAATCCAATTGTAGAATATTGAGGACAAGCTCACTGTGGGCACAAGTTAGGACCTAGCTTCCCTTTGCAATCCCCAGTGTGTTCAGAACAAAGACTTTATATGAATATATGAGATGAATGAATGAATGAATGAATATTAGAGAACACTAATATTGCATATAACATGTGCTGGACAATGTGCTAAACTCTATACATCTTAGAATTACATGTCTTTGAAACTCTTTGAGTTAGCTGGTACAATTCATACCATCGAATCCCAGTTGGGATGGGAAGGCATGGTGATACTTTATGTCATGTACTGGAAGTGACATAGCTGTGATAGAGCTGGTTCTGAGTGCATGTTCATAACCACTACAAGAGTGAAAAGCTTGATTACTCAACATAAATGTATCACCTCTCTTGTACGTAAGGCTTAGGGTACCCCTTTGAGCACATGTGTGGTCTGATGACAGCATTTTCCCTCAAATGCTCAGGGTGAGGGTACCAATGACCCCAGAGGACACCTTCCCTGGACTCAGAAACCAGGCCTACAGATCAAGACCACACAGAGGTTACAAGCATCTGGGCAAGTTCCATACAGAACAATATTAAATGCCCTCGTAAGGCCAGGCTGACTTCTTGGCATTGCTCCAAAAGAATCCACCATATACAACTGCTAGCCTGGAGCCACTATCACACCTTTCCTGTGGTCAGTAGAATCATGCAGTAGGGGGACTAGCGTGATAGCACAGCAGGAGGGCATTGCCTTGCACACTGCCAACTCAGAACAGACCCATGTTTGATTCCCAACATCTCCTATGGTCTCACAAGCCTGCTTGGAGCTATTTCTTAGCATTGAGCCAGGAATAACCTCTGAGCTCCACCAGGTGTGACCCCAAAACAAAATAAACAAACAAACAAAACAAAACAAACAAAAAGAATCATGCAGTAAATGCAGTCATGCTAGCTTAGTCCAACAGTTAGGGAAGCAAACAGGCTCTATAAAAAAGATAATATAGAAATGTCTATACTTCTGGTCATTTATGTCCTTTTCTTTATGAAAGGTTGGGGAGACAAAGTCTGTGCATTTTAAATTTACTCACATAAATGTATGCTTCATTTGTTGTTTTTGTTGGTCACCAGAGTTATACCTGGCAAGACTTGGGGCACTATGCAGTGCCAGGGATCAAACTCAAGACTTTTCAGGGGCCTAGCATGAGCTTTTCCATTTTGATCTTTTTGTTTTGTTTTGTTGTCACACCTGGCTGCACTGAGGATTTAATCCTGACTCTGAGGTCTGGGGTCAATTCTGGCAGCTCTGGGAAACCTTGTAGAACGCGGAGAATCAAACCAGGGTTAGATATGTATAAAGTGAACACCCTTCTTGCTGCACTATTGCTCCACTTTGAACTATTTCCCAGGCTCAGAAGCCACACAAGTAAGATATGATGCTTATATATTGGCTTGTGGAGTTGGAGGGGGTCATAGACATCTTTAGTTCCAACTAAAGGTATGACAATGCTCACAGGTGCCCTGCAGCTAGAAATTACTGCTGGTTCCAGTGATCACTGACAGCAAAGCTACCAGAGGTACACCACCAATAAGGTTACCATAACCTTGAACCAGGGACCAAGTTCATGTTCTGAAGTTTGCAAAGCCTCAGAACCATCTTCTGCCCACACCCCTGGCTGCAGTTCTTCAAAGTCTAGTAGCTAGTCACTCTCTTAAGGCTTTGGGAGTACCCACAATATGCCACTTGGTAGGAAAGTCAGGGCAGGAGACAGAGGCAGGGAGAAGCAGTAACATGCTTTGTCTGCTGAGAAAGAAGAGGTTTCCAATAAGATTTTGCTTCTGAGATGATTTGGATAGGTTGACAGGTCAGAATACAAGGCATCAGGAAACCAATGTGATGGCAGCATGCCTTCTGAGCATGGAACAAACTTGCCCATACAATTTTTTTCTCCCAGTTTGGGTTCTTTCCCTTTACTCCCATTATAATTAGACAACAAGGAAAAGATAAAGAGGCTGGGGTCCGGGTCATTGGTTCGAATCCCGGTGCCCCATATGGTCCCCCGTGCCTGCCAGGAGCAATTTCTGAGCATGGAGCCAGGAGTAACCCCTGAGCGCTGCCGGGTGTGACCCAAAAACCAAAAAAAAAAAAAAAAAAAAAGAGGCTATGTGGTTGGTGGTTATAATTGACTGAACACCAAAGCAAATGTCTTGGTGGGCCAGAGTAATAGAAAAGTGGGTGGGATGCTTGCCTTGCACACAGCTGATCTGGGTTCAATCCTTACATACCCTATAGAGTCCCCTGATCCTACTAGGAGTGAGCCCTGAGCAAAGGTGGATGGAGCCACAACACAAAACAAAAGTGCTGATGTCAGAAGGGATTCTTTCCAGTTTCCCATTCTTAGTCTGACATACAGACTTTGACATACAGAGGCTTTTTATGGTTTCATGATTCAGACTCAGCTCTTAGAAGCAGCCATGTGTCACATATATGGGACTGAGGAAGGGGCTGCCTGCATGTCCAACTACAGCAGTGCTTCTCAATTATTTTCTGTCATGCGCCCCCTAGGAAGAAGAAAGCATCTTTTGCGCCCCCCATGTGACTATAAATAGCATCTTTATTAAAAAAAAAACTTTAACCTTCAAAACAAAAATATATTTTGAGCTGGTTTTTTAATCCGAGGTGATGTCTGGATTAATGGCTACAATGAGCACGTTTTGCAATGCATAGCTTTTCAAAGTGGGGTTTGAAGCAGGACACAGCAACTCTCAGCTCTAGAGACATACAGAGACAAACACGGGGTTTACCTTGTTATGACAGTGTTTGCCGAGATCAAATATGCCCCCTTTACAGAGTCTAGCGCCCCCACCTGTGGGGAGCGCCCAACTATTTGAGAAGCACGGGTCTACAGTAAAGTATAAGAAACTGTCTTCCCATTATCTCCCAACCCTCCTCTGCTAACATCTCCAGAAAAAAAAAAAAAAAAAACCACAGTTGCCTGACTGAAGGTTGCAAAAATGTCCAAGGGAGCAGAATACAGGGACACTAACAAATGCATTTTGTTTGGACTTAGTAGAATATAAAGCACTTTATTTTCCATTTAAGCATCACCCTGATGTAATGGTATTTATAGATTATTTCCTGCCATCAAACACTCAGTCATTCCCTACTGGTTGGTCGTCTCATCACGTAAAATCTGCATTTTCCCATTTAGATCACAACCTCACTGAAGACAGGCATCAGATCTTTACTTCTGGAGAATTCTGCAGGGGCTCCAGCACAGGGAGGATGAGACCACACCTTGGATGCCTTGATGGGGAATGAGTGCAGGGTGGTGACTGCAGACCTAGCTTGATCCAATTTCCACTGGTTCCACTGGGAACAGGGTAGCTCTCTAGACTCTTAGCGATGCAATTTCATCATTTTAAGATTAACTTGCTTATCTTCCTGGTTTATTGAGAGGATCAAAAAGATAATATCCATGGAATGTTTTGCAAACTAAGATTTTCTTGCAATTGCAATGTAAGAAATCTTCAGAAAAGGCCCTATGTACAGATCTGATGGAATTTTTAGCAACTAGGCTTGGTTTTCCTCTTTCTTTTGTCCCCTTGGTTCTTTTAGAGGCTTCATTTCTCAGGATTTCATTTAATTTGACAGGCAAAGAAACATCACATCTTTCTGATAAAGTGTGAACTATCCCCCAGTGCATTTCACCCCAGAGTTACATTAAAACCTGATTGAAATCTAAGTAACCAACCACAGAAGTCACACAGCATGCCATAGTTCCATTCATCACAAAGGACTCTTAAAATCAATGCCTGGGTAACTCTCTCGAGTTTCAGTCTTTCTTGTGCTACATCAGCCTGCTCAAATTGTCTGATGGCAAGGAGTGTGTTATGCCCACATTTTGGGCCATACCTGATACGGAGCCACACTGACCTCTGCTCCAAGCCCCAAGCAGTTGAGGAGGAAAAGCAAAACAAAATAAAACATGGACCCTTCTGTGGGAAATTTTACAAAGACACGATACTCTGAAGCTGACTTTTAGAATGACTCATTTAATTATAGTCTTTTTTCCTCCTGATTTGTTCTTAGCCAAGAAGAGTCTCTTTGTATTAACAAAATTCTATATGATACATTAAAAAATTCTCTTTTAAACCTGATTATCCTTCAAAATTCTTTAGTAAGAGATTAGGATTAATCTCTATGTTCTCACTTACCTGTATGAAAAAAAAAATGGAGATGCTAAGACACGAAGAGATTTGTATGTTCCGGGGATTAGTATATAGATTTTTGATTCATCTAAAAGTCAGAGTCCAAATACTATAAAAATAGAAATAACTAACTAGATAACTGTTAACTTGTTTCTGTTAAGAACTGTCTTCTCTTACTGAAAATATCCCATTTCATCATATTTGATTAAAATATAAACACTGTGTAAATTCTTATTTTTTCCACATTTAGTCATAGAGAAATCAATCACATTATTTAAGGAATAAAGCATTTGAATGACAAACTGAATCCAGACCAGCTTTAAGCTCCATTGATAGAATATTTTTGTGATGCACTTTTGTAGGATATGAAAAATATCTTTTTCCAAGTTGACCAATTCAGAAGGTCTTATGAAATAGCATTTATTTTCTTTGAAACTTTTTGTTATGGAACTTTTCAGACAAACCCACAGATAGAATGGAATAGCAAAATAAACCCAATTTCTATCCTTGTGAACTCCTTATCCAGCTTCAACAATGGAAAACAAGGTGAAATACATTTGGGGGGTGCCACACCCAGAGATACTCAGGGGCTACTTCTGGCTCTGTGCTAAGGAGTCATTCTGTCAAAGCAAGCACCTTTCCCCCCATAGTCTCTCTTTAGTCCCAATAATTTAACTTTATAAAGAGATTTTTTTTTCTTACTCTGAAGCCTAACTTTTAGAGTCAACATGAGACCAACACCTTTTCTAACCCCTTTCAGTGCTAAAGGAACCTAAAATGAGGAGGAAGTGGTAACTTAAAGTGTGGTAAGTTGAGGGGATAGAAATGGTAGCTCAGTAGTGTGCATATGCGTTACTTGTCTAAAACTCTAGATTTGATCCTACAACACCACATACAAAAAAATTTTAGGGAGCCACACTCAGCAGTGCTCAGAATTTGCTCCTCACTCTGCACTCAGGAATTACTCCTGGTAGTGCTCAGGGGACAAATAGGAGATGCTGGATATTGAACTGAGTTGGACACATGCAAGGTTATCACCCTTCTTGCTGTACTATTGCTCTAAATCCCAAATTAATTATTCTTTTTATATGACATTATTTCTTTGCCTTAAATGTTATGAGATAATAGTGGTGATGAGAAGGGAAACACTTCCTGCCATGGAACTTACTTTTCTCAAAAATATATATGGAGAGAGTACACAGAGGGCCACTCTACATTGGCTTTTGTAGGTGGGAAGAAAACCAGGACTAGAGCTAAGATAGTACAGTGTGTAGGACAAGCTGCCTATGTGGATTTGATCCTGGCATCCAGGAGTGACCTCTCAGTGCAGATCCAGGAGTAAACCCTGAGCATCACTGGATGTGGCCCCTAAATCATAAATATTACACCCAAATGCTTTAAGATAGGAGTTTCTTATATGGCATTTATTGTCTAATTTATTATATAACTACAAAGTATAAGTAGTTTGTTATATATAATTTTTCTAAAATTAAAAAATGTTTACCAAGTCACAAGGAGAGGTGGTCTAAAGTGGTAATTTTGTGAGGAGGTCTCCCAAGCAGTACCAGGGTCTATTCCCAATGTTACTCAGACAATAGTCAGATGGTTCAATGCTTGAACCCAATGGTACTGGGTGCCACCACAATCACATTCAAAAGTGTTTGAGGGCCTCCAGGGCTATCCACCATTGGAACTGATGTGCTGGCATCTGGTTCTGGCTTTAATTCAAGGCTTGTACTTCAAGGCATGTGCTTCAATCCTTTGAGTTCTCCCTTACCCTAAATTACTTTTATTTGTTTGGGGGTCAGACACAGCTGTTCTCAGGGTTCTTGCTCTCCTGTTCTCCTGGCTCTGCACTTAATTATCACTTCTGCTAGGTTCTGGGGACCATATGGGATGCTGAGGATTGATCCCGAGTTGACTACATGTAAGGCAAATGCCCTATCCACTGTACTATCTCTTTGACCCTGAAAATAAATTTTTTGTTTTCTTGTTTGTTTTTTTTTGGGGTCACTGGTGGCACTCAGGGGTTACTCCTGGCAGTCATGGGGGACCATATGGATGCTGGGATTCGAACTGCTGTCCATCCTGAAATGTTGCGCTCAGGGCAAACGCCCTACTGCTGTGCTATCTCTCTGGCCCTGAAAATAATTTTTTAAACAAAGAAAATTCAGATAATGTTTGGGTAAGAATTTTATGATTTTAACAAGATTTTCTTTTCTTTTTTTTTTACTGTTATATTCCTCTTAGTAAAAAAACAAAAAAGTTCTACCTGAAGGTAATGTCAGTACTGTTGACTTAATTTTAGGATCCTTAATTGTTCTTGGGAACAAGAATATTGCTGTGGCATATGTGGAGGGTATAATTTGGAGGCAGATGAAAGAAAAAAGGTTCTTTTCAGAAATAATAATATAAAGTATAAAAGTACCCAAAAATCTTAATAATCTAACCAAGTAATCTAAAGCTAAATTTCCTATGCAAGTTTCTTATAGAAATATAACAAACTCTATAAAACTTGTCTTATATGGAAAAAAAGACTTTAAAGCTTCTTGATTTTGTTTGTTTGTTTTTTGGGCCACACCCAGTGATGCTCAGGGGTTACTGCTGGCTATGTGCTCAGAAATCACTCCTGACTTGGGGGACCATATGGGATGCCAGGGAATCAAACCACGGTCTGTCTAGCACATTCAAGGCAGATGCCTTACCTCTTGAGCCATTGCTATGGCCCCGATTTTGATTGTTTTGTTTTATTTTTTGTAAATTCTTATAATTTTTTTAATTAATTTTACTATTTCTTTTTGAAGGGATAGTTTTTGAGCTACATCTAATTAATCTTGGAATCACTCCTGGCAGTGCTCAGGGGAGTGTATATAGTTCTGGGATTGAACTGGGACTGGTTAAGTGCCTTAACCCCTATACTATTTCTTCCAGTGAATAAAACTTCTTTTTGGAAGCAGAGATTAGGAGGGATGGGCATTCCCAAATGGTGCTAGGAGAGCCTGGGTTTCTTTTATTTTTTTTTAACTCAAATTATTTCTTTTTCCCCAAACATCACCTAAACAAAATAATGCAAGTAACCTTGGAACATGCTGAGCCAGATTTTTTTATATCTTTATTTAGACACTTTGATTACAAATATGATTGTAGGGGGCCGGGCGGTGGTGCTGAAGGTAAGGTGCCTGCCTTGCCTGCACTAACCTAGGACGGACCGAGGTTCGATCCCCCGGTTCCCCATATGGTCCCTGTGCCTGCCAGGAGCGACTTCTGAGCGAATAGCCAGGAGTAACCCCTGAGTGTCACCGGTTGTGGCCCAAAAACCAAAAAAAAAAAATGTGCTGCAATGAATATAGGTGTGAGGAAGGGATTTTTATATTGTATTTTTGTCTTCCTAGGGTATATTCCTAAAAGTGGTATAGCTGGATCACATGGGAGCTCAATTTCCTGTTTTTGGAGGAATCTCCATATCACTTTCCATAATAGTTGGACTAGAGGGCATTCCCACCAGCAGTGAAGAAGAGTTCCTTTCTCTCCACATCCCCACCAGCACTGCTTGTTCTCATTCTTTGTGATGTGCGTCAATCTGTGTGGCATGAGATAGTACCTCATAGTTGTTCTGATTTGCATTTCCCTGATGATTAGTGATATGGAACATATTTTAATGTGCCTTTTGGTCATTTGTATTTATTCTTTGACAAAGTGTTCATTTCTTCTCCCCATTTTTTGATGGGATTAGATTTTTTTCTTATAAAATTCTGTCAGTGTCTTGTATATTTTGGATATTAGCCTTTCCTCTAAATTCTGGTACAAGATAAGGCTGTCTTCTCTAACCACTCCTATTCAACATAGTACTACTTGCTATGTAGTAGCAAGTACTTGCTACAGTGATTAGGCAAGAAAAAGATATCAAGAGCCTGGGTTTCATGTGAATTTCTCAGCTAGGCTCATTGGCAAAAAGGGTTCAGAGCATACTCTGCTGCTCAGGCCCTGTAATCTCGGGTACCTAGGCCACCCCTTCAGTGTTGGGATCATTGGGTCACACTTGGTGCTCATGGCAGCACAGGGCTGTACTAGATGTTATTCAGGAGCTATGTAATGCCCAATGTCAAAGCCAGGTTGAGGGCATGCCAGGCATGCGGTTTAAATACTGTCCCATTAACCAGTCTTTAAAATTTCTCGTAACACAAATATAGAAATGATAGCTAGTCACAGAATGTGAGGCTATGTTCCTCTTTATTTGTATTTGTTTTATCATCCAGGATAATTTATTTTGCATTAAGTTAAAGGTTTAGAGAACTATAGAGATGAATACTTATCCTTATTCCTCTCCCCAATGGATTTTCAGAATTGCAGGAACGTGGTTTCCCTTTCTCTTTCAGTATCTCAACTCTGAAAGAGCTTGGGAAAGTGCTAATCACAGTTCCAACTGTCTATGGACAGTTCCAACAGAGCTCACTTCCGCTCTGCTGAGTCTAGTAGGTGAGAGGTTCATTGCTAACTGTGGGGTGGAAGGAAGTGAAAAATAAACTTCCTCAATTATTATATGGTACCATAGGTCTGACTTTACTGTTATAAAAATGAATTACATTTCTTTCTCAACATATTCATAATGAATCCCTGAAATGCAAGCATATGGTTGATTAATCTGAAAACAAAACAAAACAAACAAAAACAAAACAAAACAAAAAAACCAAATCCACATTAATCAAAAGAAGAGCAGTAAGTGCTTTATAGGAAAACTTCCAATTTAAAGAGAAGTTTATTTTTAAGAAATTAACAAGTCAGAAAAACTAAAGTAAGTGAGAAAAAATGAACAATAATAAAAAGTTTAAGCATAAATAAAAATAAAATAAAAATATCAGTGATCATCCTTTGAACCAATTGAATTCCCCTTACAAATGACAAATGTCTTAATTGAGATTTTCTTAATTAAAAATTTTTGTTTAAAAAATAAGCTTGAATTAAAAAATACCAAATAAAGTCACAGTTTTATTTATTTATTTATTTATTCATTTAAAAAATAAACTGATTTTAAAAACTCACTTTAAATTAAGTTTGGAAATAAATGATTGGGTAGATATATGTCAGAAAATATAGAAACAACAATAGAGATATTAAGAACAAATTAAAGATCCAAAGATTTAAATAGAACCAGAAGGACAGAATGAGTAAAGGCAATAGAGATGTTTAGGTGCCTGGGTAATGCTCATTTAAATCTCAGTCTAACACAGTAGAACGAGTCCAGATTTCTTTGAAAAATCAATTTTCTCATGCTATTTTACAGTTGGGATAGGCAATGAATTGTATGCAAAGATTAACATGAGGCACCTACCAAAATTCTAACTCAACTGCTTCTTTCTGCCTTGTTTTTCTTTTTTCCTAATGGATTATATGATGTGATGGCTAGAACAGCAGGAGACATCTTGTAGCTATCACACAGAGAACAGATGATACATAACTAAAGTAGGAAGCATAAAGAGAGCTTACATTCTCAATGATCATGGAGCCACTATACCAGCCCTAAAATTCATCACCAAATTTCTTCTCTGTATATTTAAAATACTATTATCTTGAGGATCAGTTTAGATGCAAACAACTAAATTTCCAGTGGTACAGATATAAACATGAAAAAATAGTTTTATGCACCAAAACACATAGTACAAAATTTTTAAAAATTAAAATCACTAGAAATCAAGCAAAACCTGGGGCCTAGAATGATAGTATAGTGGGTAAGACATTTGCCTTGCCTGTGGCCTACCTGGGTTCAATCCCTGGCATCCCAAATAGTCTCCCAAACACTGCCAGGAGTAATTCATGAGCACAGAGCTAGTAGTAACCCTGAGCTACACCAGATGTGCCCCTCAAAAAAAAAAAAAGATAAGCAAAACTTGATAAAATGACAACATAGTTATAGATCTTTGAAAGGGATCCCAAGTTCAGTGGAATTTGGAACCACTTCAAATGATACCTAATGTGACTGTGGAACCAGTAAATTCATTTTTTGGGTCAAACACAGTGCTGGAAGTTACCAAGTGTCCAAACTGCTAGTGCTCTGGTAACCAAGAAATGCTGGAGATTGAATTTAAGAGTTTATGAATGCTAGGCAAGTACTCCAGTCCTTATAACTACCTCCCAGGCTCTGTTGTTTCCTATTATAATATCTTACATAAGTTTATAGTCTAGCTAGTCAAAAGAAAGAATATAATTAGCTCTAAAAACAAAGCCAAATGGCTGTAGAGATAGAGGGTAGGGCACTTGTCTTGCATGAAGCCAACCCAGATTTCATTCCCAGCATTCCATCTGGTCTCTTAAGCACCATCAGGATTGATTTCTGAGCACAGAGTCAGGAGTAAACCCTAAGCACTTCCTGGTGTAGCCCCAAAGTAAAATAAATAAATACAATCTATGGACCAGAGATATAGTACAGAGACATTACAGAAACTCCGATTTGATCTATGGCACTGCATATAGTTCTCTGAGCACTGCCAGGAGTGATCCCTGAACACTGCCAGGCATGGCTCCAAATCCAAATATATATTATATATGTAGTTATATATCCATAGCATCTTCATGAGCTGCATAGTATATACTATACTTTTCAGTGGTCAGCAACCTTTTTTTTCAACTGAGCCAAATATCGCCAAACCACGATTGAAATTTATTTTGAGAGCCACACAGGGCACGCACTGACA
>PVKC010002912.1:0-41113 GCA_004027635.1 Crocidura indochinensis
CATGAAATAGATAAAGAAGTTAAAGACCAAGGAAACAGAAATGCCTTATTTGGTAATGTTTTATGTCCATTGTAGTTTATGGCTGAGCCAGAGGTATATTTAACCTCCTCCCCAGCATCTTAGACATTTAATATTTCTTCAGAGAGGAAACAAGGACTGCACATATTTGGTGGGTTTGGGCTGGAGATTGTCATGGAATTCTTATGGAGTCATGGGTATATTTGGACTTGAGAAATTACTGACAGGAGATCAGCATGAATGCAGAACACTAAAGACATGATTTGCTAACACTCCTTCCTCAATCTCCCATCATAATTAGGCTCCCCCATCAAATAGTTTTTAATAGTCCAAAACTATTGGTTTTCAATATAAAATCCATATACTCTACAGAGTGGTATATTCTCTGGTTCTTTAGCTGCAACCAGTCTTGAAAACAATTCACTTTCATAACAAACCATGAAAAGAGTTGGTTGCCCATGACTACCAACACAGTTGTATTTAGTGACTGGTTTCCGAGTTTTGCAAATTTGACCTCTGGCAATACTCCTTCCTGATTTCTATCAATACATCACCAATACCGGTATTTTAAGTATTGTTGAAATCTTTAAAAGGCAAATGAATTCTTATCATTTGCACTAGTCCAAAACTCACAGTGAATGACATTCACTGGGCAAAACTCTTGTTTCCCCCAAAGAAGTAAACGTCTCCTTGACTGGAATTGGGAGATCTTAGCTGAGCCCTGATGTCTGCAATGTGTCAGAACAGCACTTTTTATTGAAGTTGATATGTCAGATTACAAAGACACAGAGAGAACCTTTCTAAAAGACCTCAAAAATCACAAAGGTCAAGTTAATAGCATGTCAAATTATTGATGGGAAAGCATGAATCATATTTAAGTTAGGACTGTTAGAGCTGTCAATTAGGGTGTGAAATTTCCTGCCCTGACAATCAGGCAGCCCCTTTTGTGGGGAGGAGAAGCATCAGTCTCTGAGTGTGTCATTGTGGGGGTGTAAAACCTGTAAAACACACACATACTCACAGACAAATACACACACACACATGCACCCACTTGGTACATCTCCCTAATTAACTTCTGCAAGCTAGTTCTTTAAAGACATAACTCAAGGATTTATGTATTTTTGGATAGGAAAAGAAACTTAGAAACAATAGCTAAGCAGTAGAGTGTCTTGCACACAGCTGATTCAGGACAGTGGTTTGAATCCCAGCAATCCATATGGTCCCCCTTGCCTGCCAGGAGCAATTTCTGAGCCAGAGCCAGGAGTAACCTCTGAGTGCCTACAGTTGTGACCCAAAAACCAAAATAAAAAAGAAACCCTCAAAAATATATTGGGACATGAAAACTATCAGACACGTTTTGAATGAATAGGAGACTTAGAAAGCACAGACTAGGTACCTTAAACAAACTTGTTTTTTGTTCAGGGGCCACCCCTGGCTGCTCAGGAATTACTCCTGGTTCTTTGAACAAACTTTTGTTTTTGTTTAGGAGCCACACATGGCTATGCTCAGGACTTACTCCTGGTTCTCTGGTCAGAGATCACTCCTGGCAGGCTTGGTGGAACTTATGGAGTACTAGGGATCAAACCTAGGTGGACTGATTGTAAGGCAAGTGCTCTCCCCACTCTACTATCTCTCCAACCCTAAATAAATTTCAATATATTTAAAGAGACCTTTGCAAGACTCTTCTTTTACTGTTATTTTTCAGTGGCTGTCAGAGAAACTCCTGTCAGGATGAGTTGGTCAGAGACACCAAAATAAAACTCTGCTTTGTAAAAGGAGAAAACTTGGAGCCTAACCTGAGTTCCATTCCTGCCCTGAGTCAGAGGTAAAGATCTGATTATTCAAGGAAATGTCCAGCGAACTAGAAGTGGAGAGGAAGGAAAACCCAGGCTGCTGATGGCTCTTTGCCTGTGTTGCATTCATCAGTGAAGCTTATCACTTATTCAGCCAGTGAAGCAGGGCTGTCTCCAGGTCATATATGTCTACTTAACCTCTGGTAGTCTCCACAGGGGCGTGCACAGACCATTCCTGGCACCAGCCAAAAGTAAACATGGCACAGTCTCCTTGCATATCGGTAGATATCAATGACCCTTTAGAACCCATAATCCTTCTCCTTGGGACCTGCCTCTCAGCACCATCTCTCTCTGGCATCAACCCATCTTCAAAGCATTAGTGGGTGAAATTTGCCTGGCTACTTGAAATTCCCAGGGAAGTCATAAATGAGGGAACTATGATGGACTTATGCCTCAGTCTAGTTTCCTGTGTCTTTGCTATGAGAATTCAGATCTGAGGCTCACAGATTTCATAGCAGGCTGGCAAGCTGTGTTGTCTCCATTTAGGTTAGAGTCCTGTCACGGTCAGATCACAGCACCCAGGCAGGGTGTGTGTGTGGGGGGGGTAGGGGCGGAGATTCAGGGCTGCTGTGCAGATGGGACACAGGGCTCAGACTGAGTCCCTCCAGATATAATTACAGCAGGACACATTCTTGTCCAAAATGGTCACATGGAGACCCAGCCCTGCTCCTGAGCTCCTGGCACCATTGTTTTCCCGAGTGAGTGTAGAGTGTAGAGCACAGACAAGTGAGCATGTCAGTGGAAAAGGCTCATATTTGAGCGTTGATTATGTGCTGTTGGATCACTGATCTCTCAGTGCAGCTTCGAATGGCCCCCCTAAGGGCCCATTCCAGTGAAATGAGATTTTAATCAGAAAAATCCATATGGTGTCTCATTGAACGTTCAGGACATTGCCTTCACCAGAGATGCCACCTGAGCATCTGGTCCTCTTTGAAAATAGCATGTTTTGCTGTAAGCAAAATTTTCCAGAGCAAGCTCATTTTCCCCAGGATTGATGGGACGTGGTGTTTTGTTAAGTTGTCCTTTAGTGGGACTGTTCACATTTTTGCTCTTGTTTCTGTATTCTTATATTTTGTTCATTAGTTTGGTTTATTTCTTCCACCATAGCATAGGAGCTTTCTGTCATGAACTTGTGTTCTTTGGTGAATTGTTCTGGAAAACTCAGCAATCAATAACTGTGTTGGGTTAGGGGAAGCTCAGTTTCATCTGCTCTCTGAGCTCCATGGCGTTAACACACAAGCCTCTGAGCAATTAGTCTCCTCTTCAGGGTAGGAAGGAGGCAGCCTTCAGCAGGGTTTTTGAAACCTTTCCTTTTACTGAGGTTAGAATCTTTTTACTAAGGTTAGAAATTCCTTGGCTGCAAAGACAGAAGCTGTCATTCCTCCCCTTATTATAGTCAGTGGAGCTGAGATTTTCTTCACTTTGAAGAGCCAGACAGTTCTCACTGACATGATCTAAATCAAGGCTCTCTTGGGGGTTGGGAAAGGGCTACATAAAGTAAAATAGCTCCAGAGCTTGCAAAGGAGCACAGATCCCCAACTCCAGCGTCCTCAGAAGAGATGGGGGATTCTAATATCAAGTTCCATTGCCCACCACTTGTCCCTTTCCGTTCCCAAACCAATTGAGGAGATGCTATGCCTGGTTACAAGGAGACAGAGGAGAGTGTGTTCTAAGCAATTTGGGGTTTCGCTGGAGCTTGCACACAAGTTTCTCCCAGAAAGTAACTTAACAGATTAATGCCAAAAGGAAACAGCCTGATGAATTTATGAAGCAGACAAACTTTTACTTGCATAGATCAAGAGGTGATCATTTCTCTGCAGTCCTTGTTATTGTTTTTCCCAAAGAAGATTTTCAGGTTTGTAAAGGGGAGAGTGGTTGACCTATAGGCTGTATTCCATGGGACAGTTTAAAAAAATTTTTTTTTTTGGTTTTTGGGTCACACCCGGCGACGCTCAGGGGTTACTCCTGGCTATTTGCTCAGAAGTCGCTCCTGGCAGGCACGGGGGACCATATGGGGAACCGGGGGATCGAACCGCGGTCCGTCCTAGGTTAGCATAGGCAAGGCAGGCACCTTACCTTCAGCGCCACCGCCTGGCCCCCGACAGTTTTAAAATTAAGCCTCTTAACTTCTGCACAGGATGCAGAGAACTTGTGTGTGTGTGTATGTGGGGGGGTGTACATGGAAAATGTGTGTGAGCAGCACAGCCAGACTTCTTGCCTTACCTTTCTTCCCCTAATCAATCGTTGGTCTTGGGCATCTCCCCATAACTCTCTTGGCCTCAGGAATTTGATGTGTGTGTGTGTATGTGAGAGAGAGAGAGAAAGAGAGAGATAGAGAGAGAAAGAGAGAGAGAGAGAAAGAGAGAGGTCTGAAAAAAGAGAAAGAGAAAGAGAAAGAAAGAGAAAGAGAGAGTAAGAGAAAGAGAGAGAGAGAACCAGAATTGGGGAGGAAAGAGTTAAAGGGAGCCTTCCTGAATTCTGATGTGCTTATACATCCCAGGTCTAGTGATTTCTAGAACTTGTACTAAAAGTTATGTTTTCTTGGCTTTTGTGTTGGAGCGATGCATGCTGAAGATATGTCATAAGTGCTCCATCACTTCCACTCAAACAGGGAAGAGAATGGAAGTGCATTTTTATTATTAGCAGTTGTGCTTGGGAGGAGAAAAGGGAGAGAGGATGTCAAGTTGGGCCTTTTGAGTGTCAACTATGGAGCCCAAAGACATTGTCTTGGGAGATTTCTTCAAATAGGCACTTTAAAAATGTTTTAGGGGCCAGAGAGATAGCTGGAGATAAGGTGTTTGCCTTACATGCAGAAGGATGGTGGTTCGAATCCCGGCATCCCATATGGTCCCCTGAGCCTGCCAGGGGCGATTTTTGAGCACAGAGCCAGGAATTTGTAACCCCTGAGCAAAGCTGGTGTGACCCCAAAACAAACAAACAAACAAAAGTTTTAAATTGATTTTTGAGGGGAGCCACCTGCAGCAGTACTCTTGACCCTGTAATCAGGGTTCTGTGATCAGGGATTTGGTGGCACTTGGGGTGCAAATGGAATGCCAGAGAGTGAATCCAGATATCTGCTTGCAAGGCAAATGCATGCTCTACTCTACCATCTCTCCAGGTTCATTTTTTTTTTCATCTCAGTCACACCTGACAGTATTCAGGGGCTACTTGACTCTGTGTGGGAGTTTTCTCTTGTCAATACTTAGGTATGCAGTGCTGTGGATAGAACCCAGACCTCCTACACGCAATGTGCATGCTCAGGCCCTGAGCCACTGTTTTTTTTTTAATATAATATATATTATATATCATTAAATTACTTGAGATACAGAATCCAAAAGTTGTTGCTAGTTGAGTTTCAGTCACTGGTTTTGAAAGGAGACTGCTGCATCCCTGGACAGTTTTCCTCTTTCCAGTGTTGCCTCCCTTCTTGGGAAACTCAGGATTCCTGCTAATGGAGACCTACTCGAACATGAATCAGAGAAATATGTGAGTGAAAGTCATCCATACTATCTGGTCACCAACTATTTAATTACTCATACTACTAATTATATTTTGTCTCAGGCATGACAAGAACAGAGAAGAGCAGTCACAATATGTGAAGAAAGGTCTATTTGCTAAAATTAGCATTTAAAATGTCTCGACCCTTCAGACTTATTTTATTCATTCTTAACATTTCAAACTATGATTTTTGAGACATTTTTATTAAGTACTTGATGGAATTTTTTCAGTATCATTTGTGGACCTAATATGCTAAGTATCTAAGTTTCTGGGTTCAAGTATCTATCTACAAAAGACTTTACAATAATACTGTAAAGGTTGGATGTTGAAGGGATGTGTTTCTGTGATGGTATTTGACATGGGCATAGTGCCAAGAGATATTCTACTATTAGCAAAGTGTTCCTAAGTATGTCCTTTAGATATGAATCTATCCTTAGAAATATGACTTCACTTTTTGTCCCTGAAATTTAGAAGATTAGACACTTTCTGAAAATTTTGGGGGAATTCAGATAGCTATAGTCAGCACATGCTGTTGATTGATCTGTTATAAGACCCTCAACTGTTTCACTATAAATTAATAATCATAAATCATAATCATTAATAATCATAAATAAGTATAGTTTTGTTATAGGAGTGGAGAAAGTACCTGAAGGTTTGTTTGGACTACTGTTGGCTGCCACCATATTTTTTGAATATTTAATAATAACTACGTATTTAGATCCAGCTAAATTCTAGATACTTTCTAGATGTAATTTGAGAGGGGAGAACCCCCCCCCTCAAATCATCAGATGTCCAGGAATCATTCCCAGTTATACCCAGACAACTGCATAGGACAAATCAATAGTGGTGATGAAGATAAATAGGACTTCCAGAGCTATCCCCAGTGGTGATGGAGTGGTGTTTATGCTTTGTCAGATATCAAACTCAGAGCCTTGCTCATACCAGGCATATACTCCAACTCAATAAGCTCCTTTACAGGTAATTTTTTTAATTTATGAGCTGTACATACTGGGTTTTGCTTGTTTTGTTTCTAGTTATTTGGCCACACCCAGAATTACTCAAAGAATATGCCAAGCCTTTGTCAGATAAAAGTGAGGTCCTAGGATATAATAGGGACATAGTAGGAGAAAAATCCTTGTGATACAGATGAGACACTGACATTTTCACATGTATCTCTTTAGGGACTAGGAAGTTGATATAAGAATAACTGATTAATTTAATTAAATTATAGATATAAGAAACTAGACGTAATTCACTGTGTCTGTGTACTACAGGTTCTATCTATATTGATAAGAGAACCATTCAGTCTCTGTTATTCTGTTGTATCAGTATAATAGACTTAATTATCTGGACCCAACTGATAGAGAAAACTAGAAATCAGAAAACAAAATGATGAAGGAACTGTTTTTTTTTTTTAGTGGGAAGGATAAACTGAAAACATCAGTAAGATTATTGACAAGGAAGATGCTGAAAACTGTTCAAATCATAAATAAAAATTCAGTGGACCAGAATGAGAATACCCTAAAAAGATCCTCAAAAGTCCTCCAGCCCCTTAGTTCCCTTCTGAGGGTATTTCAGTTGTCCTGATGTCTGTCCATGGAAGCTGAGATTTTGGCTTTCTTACACAATTGTACACTGTTTTTTAACATTGTTACTATTTTGGATGTAGCTGCAAATACTTTCTTAGAAAGTTGCCTTTTTGGTTATTATTTACTTACTTATTTATTTATTTTGCCCTTCTTGATTGTTTTCATAATTTCTATCCTTAAATGTCATTTCTTTTGAACCAGGATTCAATGTGTTCTGTGTGAGGTATCCCTGAGTAACAGAGGTAGGAGAGCTGGGCTGCTTGAGAGCTTGATAGAACTTTCAGAACTGGCTTTGTTCAAACCAGGACCTTTTTTTCTAACCCAGAACCTAGTTCACTTTTGGAATTTTCTGTCTCCTTTCCCCTATCACACAGTTACATATGAATTCAGGCAAGTTCAAGACCGGTCATCATTTTACCAGGGAGGTCTGGAGTCTTCCTCTGTTAAGTGAATTTTTTCAATGCTTACATTTTTTATTTATATCTTTATAATTTGGGGTTTGGGGCTATACCTGTGGAACTCAGGAGTTACTCCTGGCTCTGTGCTCAAAAATCTCTCTTGGCAGGCTCAGGGAACCATATGAGATGCAGAGGATTGAACCTGGGTCTGCCTCAGTTTATCTGCATGTAAGGCAAACACCCTACAGCTGTGCTATTGCTCCAGTCCCTATTTATGTCTTTTTGATTTACATATATATTCACAGCTGGGTGTTCGACGTATAATATTACCAATCTCTCCACCAGTGTCAACCTCCCTCCACCAATATTCCGGAGACCATCTCATGCCATCACACCACCCCAGGATGCCATCATAACAGACCTGTTCTTAATTTTGGTTGTTAGAGTTTGGATATCTTGATTTCATTGTTGTTGACTCTCAGGCTTAGATATTTAGTTCTGTCCTTTCCTGAATTCACTAATGAGCCCTTCTGTCCTATCTCCCTTTATTTCACATTTGTCTTTCTCTTCCTACATTCTATGTTTATCCTCCTACTCACTGCTACTTCTCATTTCTATTACTCTGTAGCCAAGCTATTCTTTTTCTCGCATCATCAAAGTTTCCAGTTTTCTTCCTAGCCATCCTTCTCTGCCTACCTCTGGGCAGGCATATGACTTTCTCTCTCTCTCTGTCTCTCTCTCTCTTTCTCTCTGTCTCTCTCTTTCTCTCTCTGTCTCTCTCTGTCTCTCCCTTTCTCCCACCACCACACAATGTGGATGAGTGGATTTTTAATTTTTTTTTGTTTGAGGGTCACACTTGATGGTGCTAATGGGAAAATTTCAGCTCTGTGCTCAGGGGAGCACTTCTTTTAGTGTACAGGGTACTGTGTGGTGCTGCTGATCAAAACTGGATCTTCTCCATACCCAGTACACTCTTAGAAAGACACTAGCCTCCATTGAATGTTTCTGGAAACTGCCTATTTGGGAATTGGGGTACATGAGGTTTGTCTCAGTTTCTTCTTCTATAGATACCCATCTTATACTCACTTGTTGAATGGCCTAGCAAGGATGAAGCTCTTAGCAACAAATTGTTACTACTTAATATTTTCTGACTCAACCTTTTCATTTTTAATGTCTCTATTATTCTTAATTTTATTCTACAGTATTTTGTTTTAGCAATTTAACTCTGCTAAAATGCTGAACTTGTTATATTGAACCTCCAGTAGAGTGAGATAGATTGAAACTCCAAATACAAATAATGCATATTATTAAGAATTTCCCTATCATGCTTATTTCCTGATTTGCTCACTAATACTTCTGCTATCAATGCAAAGTTACTCTTATTAATTTCTTTGTGTGTATCTGCTGAAAGATTTTCTTTGCATATACCCAGATATACAACATTTCCCCCCATGTCTACCAACTTTGATAGAAAAAAACTTTGCATCTTTAGCTTCCTTTGTAATATTAAGCTTAAAGTCATCCTTATCCTTGGGCAAAAAAAAAAAACTATCTTCAATTTTTCTTAGACCTATTTTTGGGGGTTTGAGGGATGACATTGTCAATTCTCAGCCAAGCTTGCTGGATTGGGGGGATGCTCTGCTCTGGAGACCTTATGATTTTAGGAACTCAACTCTAGTTGAGGAAATGCTATGATTGTGCCCTAACCATTGTGACATCTCATCTCATAGTCTCTTTTCTTTGTTGTTGAATTTTGCAACTGCATTTTATTCCATTGTGGAGTGAACACAAATATGTAGCACTGCTTTGTGTAGGCTCTTCAAATTCTTTAATATAATCCAGAATAGAATAACACTGCACACAAGTCATTTTTGCCTAATGTTGAATGAAATAGATGTTGTCATTCAAAAACCTTGTTTGTTTCTAATTTTGGTAGATATCATTAACCAAATTACCTTCCATAATATGTGAATTTAAACTGCCAGCAATGTCTGAGAGTGATTTCCCAAATTCACCAACACAGGGATAATTTCATTAGCATTTTAAATTGACTTAGAAAAACTGGCATATTTCTTGATGATAAGTTCCCTTAAATATATGATTTGCCACGTATACTTGTTTTAGGTTTTATTCATACCATTATGGAATGTTTGAAAGATCTTGTTGCATATCTCTCATATCTCATGGCATTTATTTCTAGAAATGCCACCGCTTTTCTTTAGTATAAAAGGGATCTTCTATCACTGCCTCTAATTTTTGGTATTCATATATATGAAGTAATTGATCACCACATATTGATTTTTCTTCATAGACTTTTAGATGGCATCTTAACAGATATATTGTCATGCTTATAAATACTGATCATTGTGTTTTCATGTGTTTTTATGTTTCCATTTTTTATCCTTCTCCTGCCTCTTCCATTATCACAAAGTTAAATAATAGCAGTGAAATGACATCCTTTTTATTCTTGGAAATAATTGGAAGAATAGAGTTTTCTCATTTAAAGAGCATTAGTTATTTTAAAACTCCTTTTTATTTTCTTTTAATTTTTATTTTTTAAATAATATTTTATTTAAACACCTTGGTTACAAACAGGATTTGGTTGGGTTTCAGTCATATAAGAGGATACCCCCCTCATCACCTGTGTAACATTCCCACCATCAATGTCCCAAATATCCCTCCTCCCCACTATGTCCCCACCTGTACTCTAGACAGGCTTTCTATTTCCCTCATACATTCTCATTGTTAGGATAGTTTGCAATGTAGTTATTTCTCTAACTAAACTTGTCACTCTTTGTGGTGAGCTTCATGAAGTGGGCTGTCACTTCCAGCCCTCCTCTCTTTTGTCTCTGAAAATTATGACAAGAATGTCTTTCATGTTTCTTAAAACCTATAGATGAGTGAGAGCATTCTGCATCTTTCTCTCTTTCTCTGACTTATTTCACTCAGCATAGTAGATTCTATGTACATCCATCCATGTATAGAAAAATGTCATGAATTCATCTCTCCTGGTGGCTGCATAATACTCCATTGTGTATATGTACCGCAGGTTCTTTAGACATTCATCTGTTGAAGGGCATCTTGGTTGTTTCCAGAATCTTGCTATAGTAAATAGTGCTGCAATGAATATAGGTGTAAGGAAGGGATTTTTGTATTGCATTTTTGTGTTCCTAGGGTATATTCCTAGAAGTGGTATAGCTGGATCATCTGGGAGCTCAATTTCCAGTTTTTGGAGGAATTTCCATATTGCTTTCCATAAAGGTTGAACTAGACAGCATTCCCATGAGCAGTGGATAAGAGTTCCTTTCTCTACACATCCGTGCCAACACTACTTATTCTCATTCTTTGTGATGTGTGCCAATCTCTGTGGTGTGAGGTGGTACCTTATAGTTGTAAAACTCCTTTTTATAAATCTCTGTTTGGTTGCCAAAGGAGGCTAAGACACATGATCTTCAGAAAGCTGGGGACCCAAGAAAGTCAATGGTATAATTTACTCCAAATACAAAGACTTAAAAGCAAGGGCAATGGACATAAAACCAATCCACATAGAAGCCATTTTTCTGACACATGTTCACATTTTAATGTCTTTTCTGTTCCTATCTGGAATACCTCTAATAAGTTTGAAAATTTGAATAAAGCAACTTATAATTTCTCATTAAGTAATTTGTAATTTGATTTTCTCTTTTGTAGTGCATGATCTTTTAATGTATCACCAATTTTTTCTACTAATACTTTATTTGGAATTTTTGTATCTAAGTAATTATACAGGTGTATATAATAGCATTTTTATCATATACTACTTTATTTTTATAAACTGTTTTGGTTATATATGTTATATTCAATTCTCATAATGAGTTTAAAATATGTTAAACTTATTTTTAACTTTGCTTTCATAGGATTGAACAAAAAGGGTTTTTGCAAATTTTTCCTACAATTTCTTTGCTCTACCACTTTCTCAGACTTCCTGATTTCTTTTTTTTTGGGGGGGG
Organism: Crocidura indochinensis; assembly: GCA_004027635.1. NCBI lineage: Eukaryota > Metazoa > Chordata > Mammalia > Eulipotyphla > Soricidae > Crocidura > Crocidura indochinensis. Next base: position 11,346 of record PVKC010002912.1, read on the forward strand.
GGTGGGTCACACCCGGTAACAACTGGTAGCCAGGGTTCTTCCTGGCTCTATGCTCAGAAATTGCTCCTGGCAGGCTCAGGGGACTATATGGGATGCCGGAATTTGAACCATGGTCCTTCTGCATGCAAGACAAACGCCTTACCTCCATGTTATCTCTCCAGCCCCCTTCCTGATTTCTTATGCTGGTATTTTTTACTTCTTATTGATATTTGTATTTGCAATCAGTCATCTTTATGAATTTAAACACTTTATGTGGAGGTATTTCATGTCTGGACCTTGCCCTTTGCTTTTATTCTCTTCAATGGAGCTGTTCCCCAGGTTAGGCAAATTCTTAGTTATTCTTTGATTTAAGAAATTCCAAGTAATTAGATCCAGAGCAACAGAAAGGGCCCCATTTCTTGCCCTTCTACCCTGCAAGGCAAATTGCATCATTTTTATTATTAGGCTCTTGAGCTTTTGCTTCCACAAGAACACAAGAACACTTTCGCCAGAATCATTCCACGGCCAGCCAAGAATCCTGAAGATTGGCTGTTCAATTTCTCAACAGAAAAGTATTTTGATAAACTGTTTAAGTTGGCACTGGGGCTTCCAGAACCCTTGCCCAAGGGCACAGGGTTTAGGCCCATCTGCAGATCTGCGTAATAAGAACAACAGCTTGTGTTTACATAGGGCTATTTTTTTCATTTCAAAATATTGCTTAAGAAAATGCTAACTGCCATCTGAAGCTTCAGCATATACAAGGCTTTTTTTGGAAGAGGCGGGTTTTTCTTAGGCAGATGACGTCTTTCACTTTCAGAACATTTCAGAAGAATGCAGGAAACACCAACAGAAACTGAACTCCAAAGACTTTTTAGCAAAAACTTTTGCAAAGTTTTTTTTTTTAAAGACTCCTGTTAAGGGTTGAGAGGCCTAAATTGTGTGTGGTCCATAATCATTACCACACTGAATAATGTTGCTTTAAGTAGTATCTATTCACACATATATGTTATGTTACATGTCATACAATACAAGTATTATGTATATAATTAGTATTAAATCATAATCTATACAAACTTGCTAGTTTATCATGCACAAAGAAAATAAATGTGGCAAGCATGAATAATTATATAAGCTCCAAGATGATCCATGTCCAACATCCCCTAAACATTTTTATTATCACAAAGCTCTATTGAGACCCAGGCAGTTAGCATAATCCCCCATTTTCCTCAATAATTGCGGTACCTTCTACCTTTCTTTAATTTTTCTTTTAATTCCATTTCAATGGAATCATGTGTCATCTTTTGTGTTTGCCTTCTTAGAACTCATGGGAATGATATTAACAATAAATCACTTGTTAATTTCTTTCTATGTTTTTTTGGGGGGGCCACAACTGGCACCGCTCAGGGGCTACTCCTGACTCTATGCTTAGAAATCACTCCTGGCATACTTGGGGGTCCATATGGGACACCAGGGTTCGAACCACCGTCCTTCTGCATGAAAGGCAAACGCCTTACCTCCATGCTATCTCTCTGGCCCACTTGTTAATTTCTAATGCTAGAAATATTTCCTTGTATGGCTATTCCACTTTGTGTAAATATTTGTGAGTTGATAGATATTTGGGCTCTTCATAGCTTGAAAATTATAAATAAAATCTTTCTGTGACTATACATTTTCCTTTCTCTTGCATGTGTCTAAAAGTAGAAATATTAGTCATATAGGTAGGTTTAGTTTTACAAACAATAAATCACTTCCTCTAGTGGCTAACGATACCATTTATATATTTCCACCAGCAAAGAGTTTTCATTCTGTCACTTCTTCAATAAGTGATAAATGACAATGAGCATTTTTGATTTATTCTGAAATTGCAGAGGCAACACTAAGTTCTTCATCACTAAGATGGATTTTTGGACACTGAAGTTCTTAAAGAATGCTAAAGGTAAGGTGATTGTGATAAAGCCCAAATTCTCCTGTGTCAGAGGGAAAATAGGCTGTAAATACACTTGTGATTGAGATATTTTTTTCTGATCATCGTTTAGGTCGATCTTATCAACACACATATAGCAATAGGACCAAGACATCATTTCTGAGTTGAGATCTAGAGAAGCTCATTCATTACCTTAATCACTAGGTAGTTCAGTGGTTGAATGAGAAACATTTTAGACCAAAAATTTACAGGTCTTCAGGTGAGCTTGTGGGAGGTCTCACTTGTGGTAGTTTCTCAGGGGAACCTCATCACACCCAACCTGCTCAGTGTGCTAAGAACTGGCTTCAATGGTAAAAATAAATTGGTCTCTGACATACTCAACCTTGGGTTTCCATTTTGAAAATGTGATTCAGGTTCTATGGCTGACCTCTTTGTCTTTTCCTTCTTCAGACTATTTTTTGAACCACATTTTCCTCATGAGTTTTTGAAATAGGTACAGCTCCAAATGCCTAACTACTGATTCTGTTCTAGACATAAGGAAATAATTAATAAGGCACTTGTTGTGTTGGGGTAAAGCTCCACATAATCAAAATTATGCTGAGTAATATAAGTCAGAGGGAGAGGGACAGACATAGAGTAATATCACTCATTTATGGGATATAATGAAAATAAAAGATAGTGTGGTGATAATATCCAGAGAGGAGGGTCAGTAGGGCTAGTCCATGGTAAAAAGCTTATCAAAAATAGTGGAACAGTACAGTTAGGGCAGAGAAGGGACTACTATCAAATGATACCTGGAACTAATCACTTGGGGGCAATAACTGAGTGTTGAATGGAGATAAAGTGATATGCATTGTATCCTTTCATTAACAATAGTAAAAACCACAGTGCCTAAAAAGGAAAAAAGTAAGATAAAGAGAGAGAGAGAGAGAGAGGAAGAATCGAAATACCTGCCCCAGAGGCAGGTGGGGGGAATGGGGGAAGGAAACCAGGGACATTAGTGGTGGGAAACATTCATGAATAAAGGGCAGAGTACATTTTAAGACTGAAATTCAATCATGATCAGCTTTGTAATCATGATGTCAAAAAAAGAGAAGAAAATGTCTACTCATTTCTAGAAGCTGAAGTGGTCTTTGGAATTTTCTGTGAAGTTAATTAGGCCTCCTGTTTGTCCAGAAGCCTTCAGGCTCAATAGGAAGTGAAAATGGGGTTGGATTTCAGCATCCCTTGGTCCTTTATTCTGGGCAGTTTTCCATTTGGGCAGAGACATGGTACCTTAGGAAAGCAGGATTTAGGCATTAGCTTATTGGAACAGCAGCTGCAAAAATGATCCAGTTACTCTTCAACAGGCTTCCCAAAGGTATTCAGCTTCTACTCCATATTTTTTCAGGCTGAGAATTGAGGGCTTTCTATCTGGTGCCATCCTTTGGAGAATCTTGTTGAATGGATAGTCTCAGTAGAGTATGGAGGGAGTCAGTTTTTTTTTGGGGGGGGGGGCTACTCAAACTTAAAATCCTCTGTTCATCCACCTGCTTTCTTGCTGGAAAGGCAGAGATGGGAGCAAGCATGAAGATGAAAATATCACGATTCAGTTTCAATTAGCAAGTCAATTTGGTCAACATGAACAAAGCCTACAGATTTTAATTGGTCTCATGGGAAGAGAACAGAATGTTCTAAGACGTCCTTGTTCACCCTAAGATTGCATTATGTAGGCTACAGGGCAACAGCAGTTTCCCCCCACAGGCTCACGATGCCTGGAAATAAAAATTAAATTCAGAGTTAACCTTTTTAACACTATGTTGCTTCAAAACCAATATTCTTCAGAGCATTTCACTTTACAAAGGCAAAATCTGCCCACATCTAAATAAGTCATTCCTAGAATGTAGAAGCTATTGATGTTGGGGATGTAGAAGGAATTATGAGAAAAAGCTTAGATGAAACTCAGATCTGTGTTTGTATGCTCTTGTATGTTTTTTATTCAGGAAGAGTAATTAGAAATAGTTTAGCTGAAACTCAGATCTGTATTATCCCTGCCCACTGCTCCAGAAACCATACCTTTTATTTCAGTGTATGTCTTATGTCCTCCTTGCTATAATGGGGCTGCCCATGTTCTTATAAAGAAAAAGTGAATTAATCAAATTCACAGCATCAATCTTATCTTGGTTAAGGCATGAAAAGTCTACAATCATAGCAATACTGTGGTATTCAAAGAGGTTCTCTCAGTCCTACATCTTCTACATCTTCAACTTGTGAAACTCACATGGTATGTTAGGCAGAATCAACCAAGTTTACTAATCCCCGAAATCTGAAAGTTTAGTCTATTCTTTTTTTTCCCAGAAAACTTCAACAGTGATGAAAAATTTGTGTTCCTTATTTCTTAGAAAAGTTACTTTCTCCTAGTTCTTCATTCTGGCTATAATGGTGAGAGCGACAGACAAAGCATGTAAAGGACTAGCTATGCCCAAGAATTCAGATGTTATACAACATTACCCTATGTCACATGTACATAAGCCAGAACTAGCTACAGACATCGCGTTAGGGTGACAGAAAATGGAGGTAAGACTTAGGTGATATTTGGGGTACACTATTATTTATGCTATATGGTCCTTGACTATTGTATTTGTCTTATTCTGACAAAAGCAGGAAGGTACTCAAAAAGAAAAAAAATTCACTCAACAACATAATGAGATCCACGTCTAGTCTGAGGAATTAAAAAATGAGAGATCAGGATGGAAAAATATGTTAATAATTAATTATTTGATATAAAAATGAGGCACATGGCTGGGCTAACAGGATAGTGCAATGACACTATAATAACTAGCCAAGATTCCAGATTTGGAACCTTGAAACCTGCCAGTTCTAAAAAGTGACAGAGATTCCCCAGGCGGTGGTATTGTGGTGGGAAACTTCATTGAAGATCCAAAGATGCATAGAATTAGAATCTGACTTCTTCTGAATTAAGTCAAAGAAGTACTTGGAAGTACTCCTTCACCCATTAGATTAAACCTCTACTTCGTGAATTCAAAATTTTTGGAACTCCCATTTTACAGTATTCCAAAGCATGGCAAAAAATATCAGCTCTTGAATGAGATGAAGATGATAGAAGAAATGTATAACAGAGCAGAAGAGAGGTACCAATTCATGCCAGAGGATTAAAAGACATTGTGTGTGGCCCCGCATATATTTAATCATTTTGCCAGGAAAGCTGTGGGCTGATAGCAGCTGTCTCTGCAGGAGGTGCCCTCCTGATCATTATTTCCAGTCCCATCACCTGAAAGACTAACATTTGAAGCCAAGAAATTAGGTTCTGATTTTAAGGAACATTATTTCCAGGAAATGATATGATGGAGAACTTTCTAGATAGTATTATCTTGTGATTGTAATTGGGCTTGTAATTGTACTTTAGATATAGGACCTTTCAGAAAAAAATTAACTGGTCAGAATACCTAATCTGCACAGCATGCACCATGTTCTTTTTCAAGGGTTATTAAGATATAATTGGCATGTGACATTAAAAAATTTGCAAAGTACTTTTCTTTATTTGCGGGGGAGGAAAACAGAGCAGTGGTTGGGGATTTCTCCTGAACCTCTCCTCAGGAATTACTCCTGGCAGTGTGCAGGGGATTGGATATGGTAAAGTTGGGAATTGAACTAGATTTGGCCACTTGCAAGGCAAGTGCATCACTACTGTTGTCCTATCTGGCGCTTTAAAGCACTTTTAACCATCCTTCAAGTGAGCTGGTTAATACAAAAAAATCAGGATTGAGAAGTGGAATGGGAAGTGAGCTCTTTACAATGTTGAGAAAATGCAAATTTTTACAGCCTATACAGTGTATCTTAACCTAGTAATCAAAATTTGAAACAACTGTTGGTTTGTTTTGTTTGCCCAAGAAGTAAGACAAACATGTAAGTAATTTTATTTTAAAATCTTGGAGACTATTCAAATTGAAGAAATCCAAATAACTCATTACACACTGGATCTTAAAGACTATGTGGCTCCAAAAAAATGAGGTCATCTGGTCTGGATAATGGGAGGGTTAAGATTTTAAGAGGATTAGAGAAAGTTCCAAGGATGTGTTGTGTGTGTGTGTGTGTGTGTGTGTGTGTGTGTGTGTGTGTGACAAAAATTCCTACATTAGCATTACAGCTATCTCTTGAGAGTTGATATAGAGTGGGAAAGAAAGGATGTACTTTACATTTTTCCTTATTCATAAACAAAACAGCTCTTGTCCTAATTTATGAGTGTTTAGTTCAACTGATACACACATTAGGGAAGATAGACATTGATTACTGTTAGGGTCACTCCGTCCTATTAGCTCCCTACAAATAAATATGGGGTCTATATACATTTATTAAAACTTTCTAGTTCCCTATAAATTGGCTTTATTTTGGCCTTTACAATGTCTGTTATCTGTGCTAGAATATAATTACATAAATAACTACTAGTGAAAACTGCCCTTTCCCATGGTGAATGGGCATCCTAATCTATCTTTTCTTGACATACCTGTGAATTTTCTTTTTCATTATTATCTTTATTGGGTGAGATATCATTGTAAATAGTAGATTTCCATTATTCTTGCATAGTCACATCATTGTACAATTTATTTTTAAATATAGTTATTCCTAGAACAAAAATTTTGGGGGTCACACCTGACAGCGCTTAGGGGTTACTCTTGGCTCTATGCTCAGAAATCATTCCTGGCAGGCTTGAGGGATCATATGGGATGCTGAGATTTGAACCACCGTCTTTCTGCATGCAAGGCAAATGCCCTACCTCATTGCTATCTCTCTGGCCCCTTGAACAAACTATTTTAACTGTACTTGTTCACTTTGGCAGATTTTTTAAAATCTATTCCTAGGTTCTTCCTGCATGGATGCAACCAATCACTGACATTGATTGGTTGGCTGGTGCAAGTGCTAAAGATGTGGATAGAAAGGGCTACAATGTTAGGCCACAGGGGCCAGAGTGGTGGCGCAAGTGGTAGGGCATTTGCTTTGTATATGCTAACCTAGGACAGACTGCACAGTCCGATCTCCTGAGGTCCTATGTGGTCCCCCAAGCCAGGAGCAATTTCTGAGTGCGTAGCCAGGAGTAACCCCTGAGCATTACTGGGTGTGGTCCAAAAAGCAAAAAATAAAATAAAATAAAAGAATAAAATACTAGGTTACAAAGGATAAACACATTTTCAGATTTTGATAAAAATAGAAGGGATGGGGTCAACCTGAACCCAAACCCTTGCAATGTTAAGGAATGGCTATAGATACATTGGGATGGTGGTAATACTCATGCATGTTGTCAATAACTCAGTATTTAGCAAGTCTAACCATCAAATTGTTGAAGGATCAAGTGTACTCATATATGGGTACCACCCCAGAGATCCAATTCCATCCATTTGAGATGTAAATTGGGACTCAAAAACATTATAAAGCCCTCAGAAAATCTCATGTACAATCAAGGTTGAGGACCATGATTGAAAATTTTAGACCCCCTTGCGAAATTTCTTGCAAGTGAATGACTCTTAGGTTTTAAATGTGTTTTGTCCCTAAATCTCATTTTCTTTAATTTTATCCCTAAATTAATTATAGCAGTCATGTGCTTCTTTATAATTATGGAAAATGAACATGCTATACTATTGACCTGCTTTTGAGAAAGGTTATGGGGCCCGGGAGATAGCATGGAGGTAAGGTGTTTGCCTTTCATGCAAAAGGTCATCAGTTCGAATCCCGGTGCCCCATATGGTCCCCCATGCCTGCCAGGAGCAATTTCTGAGCATGGAGCCAGGAGTAACCCCTGAGAACTGCCGGGTGTGACCCAAAAACCGAAAAAAAAAAAAAAAAGAGAAAGGTTAGAATTTCTTAGCACTGTGGGTAGTCAGGGAGATTTAGTACATCCCATACATTTCTTAAGGTGAGTAAGACCCAGATGCTTTTCCCAAGATCTATCTTTCCAAATGACAGTTCAGGATTCAATGCTGTTTCATCCCAGCCTATATTAACTGGAAACTTTAACATTGAACTATAACCAGGTCATGAATGAGACTTCCACTTAACTAGCTTCCAGAAGTTGAAACAAGGAGACTAATTGAAATAATTTCTGCTAATAAAGGCAGAAAGCAGCCTTCAAATCCCATTCCCCCACTATTAGCCAAAGGAAACCTCCTTACCAATTTAGACTTCATTAGCCCCTCTTCGCTGTAGAATCCTTCTCTTCCCCAACTTTTTTTCTCTGCTAGTCTATATGCAATTTTCCTAATACTTCTATGACCATTGACCTGGACCATAGAACATCCTGTTACTGAGAAATGGTAGTTTAAAGCTGATTTATATTTAGTGTTGGAGCAATAGCACAACAGATAGGGTACTTGCCTTGCACATAGTTAACTAAGGTTCAAACCCCAGAACCCCAATATAGTTCCCTGAGCACTGCCAGGAATGCTCCTTGAGTGTAAAGTCAGGAGTTTAAAAAGCCCTGTATACCACCAGATGTGGCCCCCAAACCAAAACCAAAGAATTCTAAAAACCTGATTTATATTCCATTGATTTTGGTTACAATGACTTTGGTCAACATTTATGGAGAGTAGTGTTATATTAGACAGTACCTGTCTGAGCGACTTTAACGACATTCCACCCACCCTAAGAATTCTTACATAATAGAAAAGCTGAATTTGATCATACTGTGCTGATAAATCATGGGAAGACGGGCTTTTAAAAATAGGTTGAAAACCACTATGTACTAAGTCAAAATGGCTCAGCAGGCCTTTGGCAATGCAGCTGTTCTCTCGCCATTCTCATTCCAGCCAGAATAAAACACTCATCAGCCTCCAAAAGACCATCTCTTTTCTCATGCTGTTCACTTGACAGAGATCTGGGCTATTCCATTTGCCTGACTTTTGTGTATCCTCCAGGTCATAGTTGAATGAACCTCACCTGCAGCTTTCTAACATTTCCATTGCTCACCCTCATTTCTGAGTACAGTGTGTTTAGCTCTTTCCCAGCATATCCAGCCTTCAGCTTCTCTCAGTTTGCTCTATTACTTAGCTCTAAGACAGGCACACCTGTAGTCTTGCCACTTCTTTGATGGGAGTGAGGCAGAATTCTCTGGAAACCAGAGACAGGGGTCCTCCAAGTGCTGAGGATGGAGGGAAGGCATGCTAATATGAGCAAGGACTTTTAAGCAGGAAAACAAAGACCTGTGTCAAAAATAAAATATAGGACAGGGATTATGAGAAACTGAAAAGACACACATGAAACCACAGATTTCAGAGCAGCAATTGGGCTCTGAGCCAGCTGCATACTGTCTACTCTAGAGATGTGAGACGTGCCACTATCATGCAACAAAAAGGAAAACACCAAGTCCAAGTACCCAGGAAATCACTGTGTAAGTGATTCAGTGCCATAAAAATGACAATTGTTCTCACTGTAAACTTCTAGGAACAAGGCAAGGATCGCAGCAGGAGAACATCTCTATATTCATTTGCAGACAAGTGGTGGGAAAGAAACCAGAGAAAGTGCAGATGTTGTTTCTGAAGTTGAACAAGAAAGCATGTACTGAGTGTGGCTCTTTTACTCTTTCAGAGGAATATTAGATCTTGGATTTGGCAAAGTGGGGTTTGGTGGTGTAACTCCTTTTCCATGGGGAGTTTTAAAGGCAGAAAAACTGAGCAACAAGCTTTGAGTAAGTGGATGCATGTGTGATCCCTGTACTGCTGGTGTAGATTGGAATTAGAAGATGGAGCATCCAGGAGAAGAGAGACCTCAGGAATGAGAAAATGCCAATGACCAGGATGAGGGGATGCAGTTCTAACATGCTAGGAAAGAAACACATATGAAAACCTTTCAGAATCCTAAGCCTTGCCATCTCTTGGTTTAAGCTCTCTTGCGCCTCTCATTCAAGCAAAGAATGGGTGGAAATGATGACCCAAATGAAGGTAAGAGTGAAATTAGTTGTCTAGAAGACATGGAAATGGGAAATAAAAGTCCTCCCCTAGGAGAACTAAGGAGATCTTCTGGTGGATGCTGGACACAAAACCCTATCTGTTATCCAAACTTCTGGGATAAACTTCCTGATCTCTTGTGTCTAAACCATGACGTTGAGCTTTACTAGCCTCCTTTTTCATGCTTTCCAGGTGAGGAAGGCAGCTTCTGTGTCCCTCAAGAGACCAGAGATGAGTCTAATCTACCCTCCCACCCCAGCTCTGGCCTTGTATTCCCTTTCCAGGGAGAGGGAGCCTTGGGCTGAGTCATCCCAGTGATAAATGCTAGAGTCACTCTAGGGAGGTGTCCCCAGCTGCCCCTGCTGGAGGGCAACCAAGTGAGTAACCCAACTACTGTCACATGGGCCTAAAGTGGAGCTGGACTGTGCCTGTGCCAAGTTCACGCAAAGAACAAGACTGCTCACAACACACACACACACACACACACACACACACACGCACGCACGCACGCGCGCGCGTGCCCTGATGGTTCTCTTGTGGGTTCTGGCGAGGGACATGTAGACAAAATATGTGAACTTGAAGAAAGTAGGCACATCCATGTGGGGCCACTGAGTGAGGCTGACATGACCAGGGAATTCCTGGAGAAGAAAGTTCCTAGAGAAATCATGCCTGGGAATTCTACCGCATCAGCCCTTTTTCATGAATGTCTTTGATTTCTGTGGCTGACATAAGAAAAATCTCGGCAGCTATTTGTCCCTGAACACAGAGGGAGTGACATAAATATCTCCAGGATGCAGGGTGGTCAAAGACTCAAAGAGACCATCATGTACAATCAGGCAGGCAATTCCAACTCTTCCCTGTGTTTGTTGCAATATTTGAGGAGTCACACCATGGCCATAGCCCCCTGCTTTGTGTAGTGGCAGTCTCAGGGATTGGATTTTGAGCACTGGTAACACTAATGACAAGGCTTGGATATTTATTTACTCTGTTCTTGAGAACCTTCCATGATCTTCCAGATCATTAGTTTGAGTCTCAGCTACACACATAAGACTTCTACAGTCTTATATTAAAAATGTTATTATTATATATATTTTTTGGTTTTGGGGCCACACCGGTGATGCTCAGGGGTTTCTCCTGACTATGCTTTCAGAAATCACTGCTGGCTTGGGGGACCATATGGGACTCCAGGGATAGAACTGTCTGTCCCAGGTCAGCCATGTGCAAGGTGCCATACTGCTGTGATCTCTCCCTCCCCCAAATATTTTTATTTAATTAAAGATCTGTGATTTACAAAGTTGTCATTCATTGTTTTTTTAACAACACCAATCCTACCACCAGTGTCAACTTCCCTCTACCAGTGATCCCATCCATACACACATGCATCCATGGTTATCTCACACACCCTGGCCCCACCTACCACTTTGATAGGCACATTATAAAGCTTGACAGTTGCATATTTTCAGTGTAGTTAAGTCTGTGCTTTCAGTTAATGGCTTTTCACATCTGTAATATAATGGAAGACCTGACCTCTATTCCCTTTCTCATCTTCCTGCCTTGATTTATTTATTTCACTATTTTTTTCCTTAAGCTGATGAGTCAAGAATGATCTAGTAACTCTTCTCTTTGCTACTCAACATTTCTTCATACAGTTATTCTATATACATAAGTATGTAAGTAGGATCATGCTGTTTGTCTTTTTTCTCCTGGTTTACTTCACTCAACATGGTGTCTTCCACTTTTAGTACAAATGCTTATAATTATTTCTTCATCCTTCCCCATTATCCTCTTCTCTTTTTTACCTGTTTCTTTCTTTCCTTCTCTATCTACCCCCAGATAGAAACCAGAACCCTCTGGGAGCTTTATTTCTTTAGGGGCCTATTTGAGTTCCCTCTCTTCTCTGTACTATCTTTACTTCACTGTTATGATCCCTATTTGTTCACTGGCCCCAGTCCAAGCCTGAGGTTCTGGATACTGCAGGTGGTGGAAGATATAAAGATTCCCTGTCGAGAAAGCTCTCTGTCCCAGGAGCTCATCATGTAGCAGCAAGTAGGCTGCCAATTGCTGTAGAAAACCATTCTGCTCTCCCAGGTTAATGCTAAAAGTTCACGCTTTCCTATTCTCAGAAGTAGGAAGAATATAGTCACTTTGAATATGAGATTGATGATATATCAATATAACATTTATGTGCCTCTGTATGTGTGTGTATATGTACGTGCACAGGAATACTTTGATCTGATAAACTTTTCTTTTTCCCTTTATTTAGCCAGTATATTTTTATCACTTATTTCTCCTCTATGCCAAATAATAGCTCAGGGACATAGGACCAGAAAGAATGTGTGTTACTGCTTTTGCCAATGAACAAGTTAGCTTCTATAAAATTAACCATGTCACACATATTAGGGAATCACAATATTTTGGCAGCTATGTCTTCTGGTTCTCTTTCACTTCATTAATTAGACTTTTTTTTTAAAAAAAAGGTAAGATAATAAAAGCTTACTTGTTAAAAATAAAATAATTAAACTAGATTTAGAAGCAAGGTGATCTGAATTCCAGACCAACTCAATTCATATATATATATATGAATATATATATATACTTCCACAAGCCTCTATTTTCAATAAAAAAATTATGAACTTAGTGGACTGTTTCCAAAGTAAGAAATCCCACCCTCTGAGGGAGCTGGAACAGTCTGGGTGAGCAGTAATAGCATAGCCTCTGGTGCAATTGGAGGGCACTTTATGTTTTCTTTAAGAACATGGGTAGATTTTCAAGCAACGCTATGTGTCAATTTTCCAAAGCATCTATAAGATAAATAAGTCTGAAAACTACTCATCATTTCCTAAATTCTCCAGATTCCATCATTCTAAAAAATACAAAGTGCCAGAATTGGGAAATAGTCCTGGAACCTGTTTCCATTTTCTAGGTTCATCATTTTGTGAGAATTCAGTAGAGAGCCAGTGAAAGAGTCTCACTTGAGTGTGACCATCTGTTATTCCCTCATCCCTCTTCTGAAGATAGACATGGCACAGAATGTACCTGAACTTGATTCATTTTACTCCCTGCTTTGTTCAATTTCTAGAATCCTCTGGATGTTCACCTACCTAGAAAGGGTAGCCATTAGCATTCATTATGATATGGGTACAGGGGTAAGAGTGATAGTACTGGTGGGTTTGGAGGACTATATGGGATGCCAAAAATTGAACCTTGGTTTTCTAGGTGCAAAACAAACCCCCTTCCACTGGCCTATTTTTCTAATCTTTCATCCTGCTTATTCTATATGCCTCTTTATGATCCTTGCCTCCAAGAATCAACTATTCCTAAGGTAAAAAAAATAATTTGCAAATTAAGATGAATTTGTGTTGTTCTGGCTGATGTGAGTTCTTCACCCTTTATGTTCTCAGAAAGTACACAATTTTCCTCAGTATCTTTACTGAACAGTTACTAGTGGTTTCTGAATTACAAAGCAGATGTTACTGCCACCCAGCAGATGATCTCTGAGGAGGATTTTGTGACCGACAGTCTCATCTGGCCAAGGAATGGGATGATAGAATTTCCTAGACTGAGACTGGCAAAAACTTTTTCTCAATAATTGATAAATTTATTTCAGTTCTGTCCAAGTGGAAGCCCACCTTCTACCTCCTGGGAGTGCCATAGAGAGAGACTTGATGGACATGTTGCCTGAATCACTCAGAGGGATGGAACACTATGTGAGCAGAGATACTGAACTCTGGTTTGGCAGAGGACACTTGCAAAGGACAATGAACTGGATAACAGTGACTAGTGTGAATACAAGGACAAAGATCCTTCCCAGAACTTTGTATGGGCTTTGACTCCCCACATCTTTTAAAATAAATAAAAAAGCAGCCTTCCGATGCATGTAAGTATTGGATTTCACATTGATCTTGAAGAAGGATTTAGAAAAACAGAAGTTATTTAAAGTAATATTTACTTTAATACTAGATTAGAACAATGGCATTTTATGACATCTTGAATTGTGTCCTCCTGTCTTACCTCACTTTTGAATCACATAGATTCTCTGATTCCTAGAACTTCTCAGAATGTCTCATGGGAAAAAGATGGGGATATGCGTAAAATGTCTCTTAGCAAGGGTGTCCAGTGTCTGTAGTGTCCATCAAAGACTGCTGATGAGGGGACATACTGCTTCAGCTCTCATCAGTTTAACCTAAATCCGGTGTTCAAATCACAAAATCAATCCTGATAAATCTTGACTGGTTCTTATAATAGGTACCCTGATTCCATCAATGACAGTCTCTTTGCTCACCTATAAATGGCATAGAGAATGCCAGTAACTGACCAAAGTTCCTGATTGCAGGCATCCTAAGAAACCTATAATGTCCTAGTCAACAGTTGGACTGTGTATCTATTTTTACCTCATAATTGTTAGAATCAATATACATATTTATTAAGATATAACAACAAAACTGGGAGGGAATACAGGGATTTAGGTGCCTGATTTGTATGTGACTGACCGAGTTCCATCTCTGGCATTACAAGGCCCCTTAAACATCAATGAATACACTCTCAGGTCTCCTGAGCACTACTGGATGTGATTCTGTAGGATACTGAGCACTGTAAGGGAGGGCTTGATGGTCCCTGGCACTGCAGTGTTCCAGAAACACTATCCTTGGTCCACATCATTGAACTGTCAATCTGCTTTCCTTAAATTTACCAGAAATACACCTGGGGTTACTTGAACATTGCCTAAAATTACTCGAAATAGTACTAAGAGAATCTCCACATATTTAAACACTACCATATGAATAGTGGTCTTTAAACCTGGGATAATTTTTCTCACGTATAAATGCATAAAAGCATTATTTGTTTTATGGCATTCCTTCATTGATAGTCATCATGGCCTCTCACCCTCACTCACCAGGGACCTCTCACAGATGGAATGGGGCTCCCCTCTAGGAGGTTCTCCGAATGTGAGTCTTCTACTTTCTTAGAGGTCAGCACTTAGCATAATCAGTGGTCATTGATGAACAGTTGTCCCTCTCTGGACCTTGCATAACATATATGGCTTCGCTGTGGACTCAACCTGAGTGCCTACCCTGGGACGTGAGCTTGAGCATATGGCTAATTCATAAATAAACCAATTCTTAGTATGTTGGCTTTCGACCCTCAGGATATTGTCTCAGCAACACATCTTCTATATATTATGGGTATTCATTTTTTTTTTTTTTGGTTTTTGGGCCACACCTGGTGACGCTCAGGGGTTACTCCTGGCTATTCGCTCAGAAGTCGCTCCTGGCAGGCACGGGGGACCATATGGGGGACCATATGATGAACCGCGGTCCGTCCTAGGTTAGCGCAGGCACCTTACCTCCAGCGCCACTGCCTGGTGGTATTCATTTTTTAATATTTGAAACTCCAATAAATGAAGGATGATTTTCAACCTTATGGATAGAACATAGTTCATGTGAAATCTAGAAGTTTCCAGTTCAAATTTTAAGTTCATTTTTCTTGCCTTTTTAAAACCTCACTTCAGAATTTTTTTTTTTTTTTTTTGGTTTTTGGGTCACACCCGGCGATGCTCAGGGGTTACTCCTGGCCATCTGCTCAGAAATAGCTCCTGGCAGGCACGGAGGACCATATGGGACACCGGGATTCGAACCAACCACCTTTGGTCCTGGATGGGCTGCTTGCAAGGCAAACGCCGCTGTGCTATCTCTCCGGGCCCAGAATTTTATACCAATAGCTCAATAACCTTTTTATCATCTCCATCAACTTTCTCATTTACTTATGTTTTTAAATTTGGTGATTCATTTATAAACTTTCTTCTGTTTATTTCTGTAATTATTTCAAGTATAGGGGACTCCAAGATTGCCTTCTACTCCTGGAATATACAACATTGGACTGTATTTGGGGACTGGACCTAAGAGAACTATAGCATAGGACATTCCTATGATCTTTAAGAGTGAACCAGACAACAGTACCTAAAACCCTAAAAACCCAAAAGCCAAGAAGAGTGCTTTCAAATTTTCATGACATTCCCTGAAAAAATTTTTTGCTATTTTATACTGGTGATATTTTTTGAAAAGAGACTTTAATCGTAATGTTAAGACATGATTACCCAAGATGTAACTAACATCTAATCTACAACATGAATTCAAAATACAATGTTTAGGAATACCCATATTTCTATACAGTCAGCATTACAAGGAAATGATGTACCAAGATAAAGAGAGTCTCATAAGTTTGCCTTATTTATTAGAACTCAAATAACATTTGTTCTAAGTATTTTATAATTTTCCCCTAGAGTTCAAAGCCTGATTGAACAATTTGTGACTACATATTGTTATTCTAAAAAAAGAAAGGGGAACATAGAATGTTAGTATAAGAGGATACTCTGTAAGCATATCTTTTTAAAATTTACTCTTTTTCCCATCCTACTGCCAATACATTTCCACTCATTTCCTTTGAATCCCAATATTTCTGAATCAACACTGCATTGAACATTTTTTACTTATTTTCTATAATATCTTTATTTAAACATATTGATTAAAAATATGATTGTGATTAGGTATCAGTCATGTAAAGAACACCCCCTTTCACCAGTGCAACATTCCCACCACCAATGTCCCAAATGTCCCTCCACCCCACCCCACCCCCACCTGTACTCTAGACAGGCTTTCCAGTTCCCTCATTCATTCACATGGTTATGGTAGTTCTCAGTGTAGTTATTTCTATAACAGCACTCACCACTCTGTGGTGAGCTTGATGAACTGAGCTGGAAATTCCATCCCTCCTCTCATTGTCTCAGGATTGTTACAAAAATGACTTTTATTTTTCTTAAAACCCATAAATGAGTGAGACTATTCTGCTTCTATCTCTCTCCCTCTGACTTATCTCACTCAGCATGATAGATTCCATGTACATCCATGTATAGAAGAATTTCATGACTTCATCTCTCCTAATGGCTCATAATATTCCATTGTGTATATGTACCATAGTTTCTTTAGCCATTCATCTGTTGAAGGTCATCTTGATTGTTTCCAGAGCCTGGCTATTGTGAATAGTGCTACAATAAATATAGGTGTGAGGAAGGGACTTTTGTATTGTATTCTTGTGTTCCTAGGGTATATCTCTAGGAGTGGAACAGCTGAGTCAAATGGGAACTCAATTTCCAGTTTTTGGAGGAATCTCCATATGGCTTTCCATAGGTTGGACTAGACAGCATTCCCACCAGCAGTGGATAAAAGTTCCTTTCTCTCCACATCCCCACCAGCATGATTGTTCTCGTTCTTTGTGATGTATGCCAATCTCTGTGGTGTGAGATGGTTTCTCATTGTTGTGTTGATTTGCATCTCCCTGATGATTAGTGATGAGGAGCATTTTTTTCATGTGCCTTTTGGCCATTTGTATTTCTTCTTTGTTAAATTGTCTGTTCATTTCTTCTCCCCATTTTTTTTTGATGGGATTAGATTTTTTTTCTTGTAAAGTTCTGTCAGTGCCCTGCATATTTTGGAGATTAGCCCCTTATCTGATGGGTATTGGGTGAATATTTTCTCCCACACAGTGGGTGGCTCTTGTATCCTGGGCACTATTTCTTTTGAGGTGCAGAAGCTTCTCAGCTTAATGTATTCCCATCTATTTATCTGTTTCCATTTGTTTGGAAAGTGTGGTTTCCTCCTTGAAGATGCCTTTAATCACAATGTCATGGAATGTTTGACCTACGTGTTGTTCTATATACCTTATGGTATCATGTCTGATATCAAGGTCTTTAATAGATTTGGATTTTACCTTCATACATGATGTTAACTGGGGGTCTATGTTCGCTTTTTTGCAAGTGGCTAACCAGTTCTGCCAGCACCACTTGTTGAAGAGGTTTTCCTGGTTCCACTTAGGATTTCTTGCTCCTTTGTCAAAAATTAGGTGATTGTATGTCTGGGGAGCATTGTCTGAGAACTCAAGCCTATTCCACTGATCTGAGGGTCTTTCTTTATTCCAATACCATGCAGTTTTGATAACTATTGCTTTGTAGTACAGTTTAAAGTTGGGGAAAGTAATGCCTCCCATACTCCTTTTCCCTAGGAGTGCTTTAGCTATTCGAGGGTGTTTATTTTTCCAGATGAACTTAAAAGTGTTTGATAATCTTCTTTGAAGAATGTCATGGGTATCTTAGAGGGATCGCATTAAATCTGTATAATGCTTTGGGGAGTATTTCCATTTTAATGATGTTAATCCTGCCAATCCATGAGCAGGGTATGTGTTTCCATTTCCATGTGTCCTCTCATTTCTTGGAGCAGGGCTTTATAGTTTTCTTCATATAGGTCCTTCACATCTTTGTCAAGCTGACTCCAAGATATTTAAGTTTGTGTGGCACTAATGTGAATGGATTGCCTTCTTAACGTCCATCTCTTCCCTATCATTATTGGTGTATAAAAAGGCCATTGATTTCTGTGTGTTAATTTTGTAGCCTGCTACCTTGCTATATGAGTCTATTGTTTCTAGAAGCTTTTTGGTAGAGTCTTTAGGGTTTTCTAAGTAGAGTATCATGTCATCTGCAAACAGTGAGAAATTGACTTCCTTTCCTATCTGGATTCTCTTGATATCTTTTTTCTTGCCTGGTTGCTATAGCAAGAACTTCTAGTACTATGTTGAAGAGGAACGATGAGAGTGGCTAGCCTTGTCTTGTACCAGAATTTAGAGGAAAGGCTTTTAGTTTTCCTCCATTGAGGATAATATTTGCCTCTGGCTTGTGGTAGATGGCTTCAACTAGATTGAGAAAGGTTCCCTTCATTCTTATCTTTCTGAGAGTTTTGATCAAGAATGGGTATTGGACCTTATCAAATGCTTTGTCTATGCCTATTAATTTGATCGTGTGATTTTAATTTTTCTTGTTGTTGATGTTTTGTATTATTTTGACAGATTTATGGATGTTAAACCATCTTTGCATTATTGAGATGAAACCTACTTGATCATAGTGTATGATCTTCTTGATGACGCATTGGATCCTATTTGCCAGGATTTTCTTGAATATCTTTGCATCTGCATTCATCAGGGATATTGGTCTGTAATTTTCTTTTTTGGCAGCATCCCTGTCTGGTTTTGGTATCAAGGAAATGTTGGCTTCATAAAAGCTGCTTGGGAGTGTTCCCGTTTTTCAATTTCATGTAAGAGCCAGGCTAGGATTGGTAGTAGCTCCTCTCGAAAGGTTTGAAAGAATTCATTAGTAAATCCATCTGGGCCCGGGCTTTTCTTTTTAGGCAGATATTTGTTTACAGTTACCATTTCCTCCATAGTGATGGGGGTGTGTAGATATGATACATCCTCCTTACTTAACCGTGGAAGGTTATAAGTGTCCAGGAATGTATTCATTTCTTCCAGGTTCTCATGTTTAGTAGCATAAAGTTTCTCAAAGTAGTCTCTGATTACCCTTTGGATCACTGAATTATCTGTCGTGATCTCCCCCTTTTCATTTCTAATATGAGTTACCAGGTTTCTCTCTTTCTCTGTGAATTTTGCCAATGATCTATCAATCTTGTTTATTTTTCAAAGAGCCAACTTCTGCTTTCGTTGACCTTTCGGATTGTTTTTGGGTTTCTGCTTCATTGATTTCTGCTTTCAGCTTTGTTATTTCCTTCTGTCTCCCTATTTTTGGTTCCTTTTGTTGGTCATTTTCTAATTTTTTGAGCTGCGTCATTAAGTTATTCACATATATCCCTTCTTCCTTCCTGATGCGTGCTTGCAGAGCTATAAATTTTCCTCACAGGACCTCTTTTGCTGTGTCCCATAGATTATGGCAGTTTGTGTCTTCATTGTCATTTGTTTCCAGGAAAGTTTTGATTTCCTTTTTATTTCACCCCAGACCCACTGGCTCTTCAGTAGCAGGCTGTTTAATTTCCAATTGTTAAAGTTTTTCTTCTGTGTGGCTATGCATTTCACCTCTAATTTCAGAGCCTTGTGGTCAGCAAAGGTAGCCTGCAAGATTTCTATCCTCTTGATTTTATGAAGGTATGTTTTATGTGTCAGCATGTGGTCTATCCTGGATAATGACCCATGTACATTGGAGAAAAATGTGTATCTAGGTTTTTGGGGGTGGATTGTCCTATATATGTCTACTAGCCCTTTTTCTTCCATTTCTCCTCAGGGCTAGTATGTCTTTGTTGGGTTTCAGTCTGGTTGACCTATCAAATGTTGACAAGGCCGTGTTGAGGTCTCCCACAATTATTGTGTTATTATTGATGTCTTCTTTGAGGTTTGTTAATAATTGTATTAGATAATTTGTTGGTCTCTTATTGGGTGCATATATGTTAAATAGTCTGATTTCTTCCTGTTGTGCATATCCCTTGATTAGTACAAAGTGTCCATCTTTGTCCCTTACCACTTTTCTGAGTATAAAGTTGGTGTCATCAGATATTAATATGGCCACCCCAGCTTTTTTAAGGGTGTTGTTTGCTTGGATGATTTTCCTCCAGCCTTTGATTTTGAGTCTATATTTGTTCAGGTGTGTTTCTTGTAGGCAGCAGAAGGTTGGATTCATCTTTTTGACCCATTTTGCCACTCTGTGTCATTTAATTGGTAAATTTAGTCCATTGACATTGAGGGAAATGATTGTTATAGGATTTAATGTCATCTTTGTAGATAAGTTTGCTGTGTTTGTTGATCTCTCTTGTCTTAGAATAGACCTATCAGTTTTTCCTTTAAGATTGATTTTTCATCTGTGAAGTTTCTGAGCTGTTGTTTATCCATGAAACTATGTATTCTTCCTTCAAACCTGAACTGAACGTGAGTCAGGTTGGGTACATTATTCTCAGTGAGGCATTCATTTCATTCAGTCTTGTCACAATATCCCACCACTGTCTTCTGGCCTTGAGAGTTTCTTGTGACATGTCTGCTGTAAGTCTTAAGGATACTCCTTTGAATGTAACTTCCCTTTTTGATCTTGCTGCTTTCAGTATTCTATCTCTATCTGTGGGATTTGTCGTTATAATGAGGATGTTGTCTTGGGGTGTTTTTCTTCGGGTCTCTTTTAGCTGGTACCCTTCGGGCATACAGGATTTGATTGCATATCATCTTTAACTCTGGGAGTATCTCTTTGATGATGTCTGACAATTGATTATTCCTGGGGATCTCCTACCTGGGCCTCTGGAATTCCAATGATTCTTATGCTGTTTCTGTTGAGTTTATCAAAGATTTCTATTTTCATCTGTTCGCATTCCTTGAGTATTTCTTCCATTGCCTGATCGTTTGTCTTAAGATTCTTTTCCAATTTCTTCTGTTGTGTTGAGATTTTTTGCATTTGATCTTCCAGCAGATTGATTCTATCATCAGCAGCTGTTAACCTGATGGAGAGGCTATCTACTGAGTTTTTCAGTTGATCTACCGTGTTTTTCAGATCTGTTATTTCAGTTTGGATTTTTCTGATTTCTCTCTTTGTGTTCTGTTCAGATAGATCTATGCTTTCTTTGAGTTCTACCAACATCTTTGCATGGAACATTTTAAATTAACCAAGCAGTTTTTTTTCTTCACTTAACTTATAACCTTTCTTAAGTGAGCATTCCTTAGAAACAATAATATGGATTTTTTCATACATAAGTCCTGGACTTCTGAGAAATAAATCTATAAAGCTCTCTTTTGCTCTTTGCACCTGGTGTTGAGTTGGCATAGATTACTAATCACAGTAGGTTTTTTTTTTGTAAATGAAACTGCCTGCATAATTATTCAATAATTAAAAAAAAAAACTTTGTCAACAGCATGAACTGGAGACCACATAACCAGTAGGTAGATAGCTTTTGAATCCAATTATTCTGAATTTGGGTCCCAGCTGTGCAGTTTACCAAAAGTCTGGTATTAATCAATGTATTCGGCTTCTATGACTTAAATTTTATCTTTTGTAAAATAGACAGGATGAAAACTATTTCATCAGTCATAGAAAGAATAAAATTAAACATGTAAATATTTGTAAAGTTCTAAGCTAATTTCTGAGACATAAAATGTGTGGATAAGAATAAACTATTGTTCTACTAAGGATATAGTATGTGAAAAAAATGATGAAGTATGGTTCTCACCAACAAGATATCTCACATCTAGTTAACTTTGATACTTTAACTGTTAAAGCAACAAAACAAACATTCATAGAGCATGAACAAAAGAAAGAAAAAAAAGCTAAAATTCTTGATCAGATATGTCTGGGTGATGGGATTTGTGTATGGAATCTGGGTGACTACTGACCAATACAGTTTCACATAAGCAATTTGAGTTATAAGCCATTAACAAAACAAAGGAAATAAAATAAAATCAAGACAAGTCCTCATGAGTTAAATTACTTCATGATTTTTATACTAATTAAATGTCAAAACATTTTTTTGCCATTTTCTTATTCCATTTCAAGTTGAACTGTGCACCTCCACATAGTTTTTCTTCTGGGTTAAAGTTAATGTTTTTCTATTGGACACAGCTTACAAGAATTGATCACAGGACTTCAAGTCAGGCATAATTGAAAAAACATCCCAAAATTCAAACTCTATTTCCTATGTGAGATTTGGTTGGATGAGGGGTCAGGAAACACATTCATCACATGTTTTTCTGACCACAATGTCACCCTTCCCATAATTTCCAAGTAAACAAAGCTTCTGTGAGTGACAGGTAGAAAATATTGTCAACAGGGTCAAAACCATTAAGAGGTTGTTGCAGAACTTTTGTGTACTCACCAGGGAAAGAGGTGGCATGGCCAGCTCCTGTTTGACAGGGAGGTCACTGCTTTGAGGTCTGGGACCAGGGAAAAGGGCATGCCAGAGTGACTGCTGCATGGGCAGGCAAGCCAACCCAGCTGTAGATAGGCTATGACTCTGGGCTTTTCTTTTAGGTCTGTCGTGCACCCATCTCTCCCTTCCCTCACCATCTGGATCCAGATGAGGACAGAGAGAGTCTACATTATCTCCAGGAAAAAAAATGAGAATCAGATTCTGGGGGATGGAGAGGACCTTGAATTTTTTTTGTTTTTTTTGTTTTTGTTTTTGTTTTTGTTTGTTTTTGGTTTTTGGGGCCACACCCGGTGATGCTCAGGAGTTACTTCTGGCTATGCGCTCAGAAATTGCTACTGGCTTTTGGGACCATATTGGATGCTGGGGGATCGAACCATGATCTGTCCTGGGCTAGCTCCGGGAAGGCAGACACCTTACTGCTTGCACTACCACTCTGGCCCCAGGACCTCGGATTTTATCCAATCTAAAAATCTTTACAGATTGAGTCCTATCTGCTTTTTCTTCAACTGAGTCTAGAGGTCAGTAGAGAATGTTGCTGTTAATGGATGATCAATCCCATTACAGTTGCAGACACGTTTCTTGTAGGACTATTCTTGCAAGTACTGGGCTACTTCAATATTGGGGATTTGACTTTGTATCACCCATCTACTACAAAGCTAATATATGACACTACTATAGTTTGATTAAGTGTACGTCAGATCTTACAGAAATATATTTTCCTGCACTGATTCATTGACATTGAACAGTGAAAACTGTAATAAGAATTCCTTTTATTGTTAATATTTATTAACTCCCTCAAAAATGCCTCTCAGGGAGGCTAACTAGATTACCTAAGACCACCTAGTTGGTAATGTTTTCTTAGCTGGAAATTCCTCCAGCATTAATATTATAAATAATAGATGTTATTTATAATAACAATCCTTGATAACTTTATCAAGGACCCTCACCCAGCTAGTGAGCATAGCATAAACTGGAAATAATGAGGGCTGTTGGAGTGGGGCAGGTAGAGCTCCAGGAAGTTCATAGGAGGGAGAAAAATGCATCTGGGTGAAGTATGGGGAATCCTTTCTCTTCCTTCTTGTTGTGGCCTGCATCTTCCTTCGACCTTGTCCCATGGGTGGAGTTCCCTTGAGTGACTTTAGTAACTCCTTGAGTGACTCCCAAGAGGCCAGTGCCAGGTCCTGGTCTCATGATTATCTCTTACTTGTTTGTGTCTTTGCTATATTATGTATGCTATCTGCAGCATACTCAATGGCTCATTCTGGATTCTTTCCAGAGGTAGTTGGCATTTGAATGCCATGGCAAAAGTGTTTTTATTTATAATATAAAATGGATCTTTCTCCCCCTAGCACAGACTCCCTCAGAATGGTAGGACATTCTCAGGAAAGGGGTATCTTGGGGCTGCATTTAGAGCTCCCCCAGTCCCCCCCCCACCTAAACTGAAGATGTTCTCCCTTGATAAGCAGAAAATTCTCTCTGTGTTCATCTGACACCACACTTTGGCTGTTTTTCCAGTAAAAAAAAAAAACAAATCCAAAGTATACATGCTAAACTGTTATCTCAACCCTAAAGAAAGTGGAATGCAAAAGGCATTGTTTCTAAACATTGACCAGATGTGCGAAAAATTGGTTTTAATGAAGGGCATTATGACTCACTTCATAATAATGTATGGGTGCTGCTATTTCAAATGACCTTTTGCTGCTTTGAAAATCCATGTGTGGTTCTAGTGGAAAGCTCACACACTGGAATGCTTAAATTGAGGGATTGGCTTGCTTTTCTGACAGAACTTTCTCATGCTCTCACTCAGGAGCTTGGGGTCTCAGAACAAAGCTGGACTCAGACTCTGAATTCTGGTCTTCACTTTTGTTGTGGTCTCCTGAAAGTCTTAAATATTATCTATATCTTCTCCACCTTCCTTGTCAAGAAGCAGGTCCAGGTCTCATTCTCAGGAACCCTATTTCCAGGTTATTCTCCTAAGCAGGCTCTCTATGCCCCAATTCTCCAAGTCAGATTGCCACTAAAATTCTGCCTGCCTCATGTTCTCCCCATGTCTCTTTCATTCTGATGTTCTTTACCCCTTCCTTACTGACAGATGTTCAAACCCAGAATCAATTCAGGGTTCACAGTGGACTTTAAGTCATGAGAAAAACTGGGTCTTTGTCCAGAAGGATTATGAAGGGGAGGCAAATTAATAAACCAAAATGTCTATATGAACCTCACCTATAGTTGATAGAATTAGGTTTGAGGTCAGAATCCTCACTAACACAATGAGTGCCTTCATAAGAGATCCCATTGGCATCTTCCAATATGTGACAGTACAGTGAATAAAAAGTTAGTTATAAGCCAGGAAGCAGATCCTTTCTAATTACTAAATTTTTCATGGCCCTGATTTTGGAGTTCTTAGCTTTTAGAATTATGAGTAATAAGGTCTTGTTGGTTATAACCATCCATCTATAATATTTTATCATAAAGATACCCAATAGACTATGGCAGCATATAAACTATTAAAGATAATACAATATTTTTAAATTCTATGTAGTAGAATTTTATGTAGTAACTGTGTACAATAACAAATATTAACTGGATAGATTCTGAGTTAATTTGTGACAAATGAAGCATTAAATCATTAATACTGTTTTCACCTGAAATGAATATAATGTATGTCGATTATAGCTCATAAACATAACCAAAATTTAACCCAAGAAATTTACCACTGACTCAAGAGTAGAATCCTGAAGAAGAGAATCAAACAATCATACATAATGCAGATAGAATATCATGGGAGGCTTTGTGATGGAGTCGATATTTCAGTTGAGTCTTAGAAAGATGAAAAGATGAAAGAGGGAAAAAAGAAGGAGGGGGAGAAAATGAAGAAAAGGAGAAAAGACAAAGATCTCATTGTGATGGGGACCTTAAAGTCCCTTGTCTCTGAACAAGGTTTGTAGGTAGATGTCAGAGAACAAGGGAAATGTTTGAGGATTAGAGGCATAAACTTGGATTTTTATCATGAAAGGTTCACATAACTGAAGAACAGTTAATTGGTCACATCAATGAGTAAGATGACCCACAAAGTTAACACTAGAAGACCTAAATTCTAGTGCTCCATGTGAGAAGTAATCAAGTCCTTATTATAAAGATATCATTAAAATTGGAGGGAAGGAAAGTGAAGAGAAGCAAATTCAACAGAACCTTGGTAGTGACAGGAAATAATAGATAAAGGAAAGAAGTAAGTTTGACTTCAAGGTTTCCCGTTTAAGAAATGACCCTGATAGCTACAGGTAGTAAGAAAAAGGTTGAAATAAGTTGAAGGAGATAAAACCATGGATGTGTCTATTCTGAGCAGACTTGCCCGCTAGCAATGAGCAACATACATAAGGCATTCTGGTGAGTGTTGATCTCCTGTTGTAGACCAAGAATTACAATAAAAGTGTGCTTAAACCATAACAGCAGATGAAATCTTCAACAGTTGCTATAGACAAAAAGCAGAAAAAGAGGCAAAGATTACTTAATAAATACTAGCATTTGAAAACTAGGGATAGAAAGAGAAATATGCCAAGAAGATATGTAGGAAAACTAGGAATAAACTTAATGTCTTAATGCATATAAGACAAGAAAAGAGAACTGGAGATAATACAGTGGGTATGATTTACCTGACATGTGGCAGAACTTTATTTTAGCCCACACTATATATGGAACCCCAAATCCCATCAGGAGTAAATTTTGAGCAGAGTAAACCTTGAATACCATGTGGCATAACCTCAAAATAAGCAATTAAAGTACTTCCTCTGTTTGGTCAAAATTAACATTTCCCTGTGTTTGAGAACATCAAGTTCAAATAGGGTACATGCTCTTCAGAGCTTAAAATCTTGATACATATTGAGATGATATAGAACAGTTTCTTCTTAGCTCAAGTAAAAGTTTTTTAGCTAAAAGCATGTGATCATTTTTATTGCTGCTGTTAATAGCAGATAATGTCTGGTGACTAAAACAACACAAGTTTATTTACTCTTAAAGTTTACTTAGTCATTATTATCATTATTGCTGTTGTTATTATTTATTTTGTGGGTAATACTGAGCTGGACTCAGGACTTACTCGGGCTCTGTGCTCAGGGAATGGGGGAAATTTGTTGCTGAGTATCTATCCTAAGTTGGCTGCAGGCAAAGCAGTTGTTTTACCTTGTATCTCTTTGGCCCTGCCTCAGTATTTGTAATGAATTAGGTTCCAATCCATCAGCATGTGGCTTTAATAGCATACATATCTCTGAGGGCTTAATATAGATTTACTATAGTAAAATACATTTGGCTTCTTTCTAAGGAATAAGTCAGAAAACTTGTTTACTTATTTCTTTAAATAGAATCATAAAACAATACAATTTTTAATGGTACCATTCTTAGGCTAAAAGCCCTCACTTGATAAAAGCAAGGTGTTCATGGACAAGGTTCTTTACTGGAGAAACCAGAAAAAAAATCTGCTTTTTTGAATTTCCTAGTGTCTAAAGGCTACTTGCACTCTTTGGGTAGCCTCTTTCTTTCCTGAATCCTTTCTTTCATCTGCAGGGCAGTAGATTAATTTTATTCTGGCCATTCCTTGAAGTCAAATCACTTTTTGTCCATGACTGGAGAAGATTCTTAGCTTTTAAGAATTGCTGTGGTTAGACTGAACTCACCTCAAAACTCCAGTATATTTTCCCCATGTAAAGGTCCTTGACTTAATCATATCTGACAAGTCCTTTTGCCAAGAAAGACAGTATACTCACAAACTCTAAGATATTTAGAGTATAGGCATCTTTGACAGACTTTTTCCTGGAAAGAAAAGCCAGAAACTTTTTTCCTGGATTTAGCAGAACTCAACTTGCTGACCATATTTGCACATAAACCTCCAACACAGCAGATCCCAATGCATCATTCCCTAATCCGCCCCTCTCTACTCTTCCCAAATCCCATTAATGGAGTCATTATTCATGTATCTTCTAAATGTGTTAAGTAATCTGAGTTCCTTTTCCCCTTCATCTCATACTGCTAACGGATTGTTTTGTTTTTATATTTGTTTGTTTTGCTTTTGTTTTTTGAGTCATAACCAGAAGTGCTTAGGGTTCTGTACTCAGGAATCACTCCTAGCAGTGCTCTGCAGACCATATGAGATGTACGGACTGAATCCAGGTTGGCTGCCTTCCTCACTGTGTTCTCTCTACATTATCAGGTAATGGATTGTTTCTACCTCAGAACTCTCTCTGGAAAAGTGAGAGAGGAAAGCAAAATGCCTGACGCAGAGATAGGTGTGGAGGGGCATAGGGGACAATGGTGGTGGGAAAAGTGCACTGGTGAAGGGTGGTATATATTCTATGACTGAAACCCAACTATAAATAATTCTGTAACAATGGTGTTTAAGTAAAGCAATTGTAATTTTTAAAAAAAAAAAAAGAACTCTCTTGAGTTCGTTCTTCTATTGTTAATTTTATTCATCACTAATTCTTTATCTCATGCCTGGTCTGCATTCTTTCAGTTGACTCTTCATTTCTTTCTTCAAACCAGCTCTAAAGTGGAGGGGTTGTGTGTAGGAAAAACAGCTTCTCTTTCCTCCTCTTTTGATCTACATAGCTATTGGAGCTTTGCTGTAATCTAATTTCCGCAGACCTTTTTGTTATTTGCCTAGGAAAAGGCAAATTGCCATAGTGGTAAGTCTTAATACTTGCACAAATGTTTCATTTTCCCTTCATCTCCTCTTGTGGGCATGGAGCCATGATGAATTTCAGATCTCATCAGCACACCATATTTCTGGACTGCAACAAAAGCCAATGTATGTAAATGAGCCATACCAAGTGTCTTGCAAAGCCTTTTATTTATGAGTGCATGCAGAAAAAAAAAAGTCAAAAAGAGGGCATCCTAGACTTGTTTATCCTGGCTCTAGCTAGAACTGACTGCTTAGGAAGTATGCAAAGCCAATAATGACTAATGTCCTCAGATATTACTTATTACTCATATAGCATCATCACAACAAATGTTCAGAGGCCCACACACTGTTTGTTTTACTATTTGCACCACAATTTAATGTCTGCTCAGTATCAATATGGCAGCCCTATTGAAAGATTATTAGCCTGCTGTGCTAAACTATATTTAAAGAGCAGTCAATTCTATGGACTTCTTGCTTTTAATTTGCAGCTAAGTTCCAATTAAAACTGCGTTCCATTTAATCAAGTTAAATTGCAGCAACTATTGAGTGAAGGAAAAAGATGTAAAAGGGCTCTGTGGAATCCAGTTAGACTCTGGCTTGCTCTGCCACTGATTAGGGGAGAGTGTAGGACTGAAGAGAGCATACATTTACACTTTGTCTCTGCATAAACACGACTTTAATGGGACTATTTTTTGAAGACTCCCTATTTTCCTGGGCATAGTGGAGAGTTCCAGAAAAGACAAACAAAAATATTTAAAAAATATAAAAAATGGGGAGTGAAAATGAATAGACACTTCTATTTTAAATTTATTTAAAGAAAATGTATCACATAGTTGACATAATGATCATAATACATTTGTTTTAAGATGACAGGAAATGAAGTTATTAAGAAACAGAAGAGAATAGAGGATTAAAAAAATAGAAAAACAACTTGGACACTCACAGCAACATTGAGAGTTATGGTCATTAGAACAGTCTAGTCTGGAGGTTTGATAAGCTACAGAAGGGAGGACATAGCCATAACAAATGCACCCCTTTTCGTTAGTCTTGAAGGATCAAGTTTTTTTTTTCCTACCAGCTCATCTCTATCCCTCAGCACCTCAGTCTCTCAAGTGTTTCTCTGTGTTCCCTAGCCACTCAGTCTCTTGCCCATGGCTCTGCAGAATCCCATGATTGTTTCATCCTAGCTTTCATAGGTTTCCAGCAAGAGGAAGAAAAGGAAACACATTAGAGACCTAGCTGATGCCTAGCTGAAAATTTTTATTATAACACTCGGTCACTTCAAATTATCTGAGAGGCTGGTAAAAATCACATTTTACCATCCTATTATAGGAAGGTATGACAAGAGAGAAGGGGCTGAAAATGGAGGAAGAGATGGCTAATCTCAAGAGCCTATCAAGTTTGGTCAAAAGACCAAACTTAAGAAGAGGAGGCATTAGTGCCAGAGTGGGATGAATGGGAATCTCTCTCTTGCTCTTTATCTTGCTTACAAACACACACACACACACACACACACACACACACACACA
>PVKC010002913.1:0-41130 GCA_004027635.1 Crocidura indochinensis
GTGTGTGTGTGTGTGTGTTTAATTATCCATATGAGTCAGGTCAATGGTATATAAATGAAGGGGTTCAGGAACATTTCCAGACTTAGGCCCTATAGAACCAGATTTATAGAATTTAGAGCTATAAAATTTCTAGAATATTTGTCGATATGTAAATTTTTCTTTCTATGAAGACACAATCAGCCGGTACTTAGGGGTTACTCCTAGCTCTATACTCAGGAATTACATTCTTGTCTGTTTTAGGAGATAGAGTGGGGTGCCAAGAATCAAACCTTAGTTGACTGTGTACAAGGTAAATGCTCTAACTATGATAATATCATTCGAGCCCTGGTACTGTGCATTTTTAGTGTTGTTAGATACTATACATATAAATATAAGCACAGATTCATGCATTTTACAGACACTTTCTTTAACAACTGTTGGTGTAGTTGCATTAAAGTTTGTATAATGACAAAATAGTTTGTTGATAGATTTCCTATTAGGTATATGCAAATGAGTGATGTTTGTACTTATATATGTACATATAGTTTTTTTCATTATATTTTTGGGGTCACACCAGGGGACACTCCTGGCTCTGCTCTCAGAAATTGCTCCTGGGTCAGGGGACCATATGGGGCACAGGGGATCGAACCATGGTCCATCTTAGGTCAGTCATGTGAAAAGCAAATGCCCTACCACTGCGCCACCACTCTGACCCCTTTTTCAATATATTTTTTAATTATCTTTTAAGAACTATTCCTTGAGCTGGAGCTAGAATACATCAGGTAAGGAACATGCCTCACGCATGGTTGACTCAGGTCTGATTCTCATCATTCCAATTGTTCCCCCCATGCCATGCCTGAAATGATTCTTGGACTCAGAACCAGGAGTAACCCCTGAGCAGAACCCCTGAGACAAAATAAATTAATAAATAAAAATAAAAAATAAAAAAATAAATGTTCCTTGTATCAGTGAGTTCAGAAATATTGTGAGAGATTCCAATTCGTCCCTGGACAGCAGTCTCCAGATAAGTAACAAAGAGAACATGGGAGAAGTGGAATCCTGTTATTTTATTCTCCATAAAATATCTGTGACAAGAATAAATCTAAATCTTCCTGCTATTTGGGGGCCTAACTATGATGTGTGCAAAACATCAGGCACAAAATCGACATATGGGAGTAATTGATCATTGCTAAGCATTAGTAGCTGTGCTATTCTATTTTCGTAATTGTGAAGAATTATGATAAATGTATTTATTTTAAAAGTGGTGCAAATGTTTGCTCATCATGTGGGATTGTAGAGTCAATTTTGGGCAATCTGACCTCCTTAAAATGTGCCACTTGACAATTGTCTTCCTTGAAATCCGGGTCTAAATGGTTGAAAAGAAAATGATATGAAAGGATGGGATAGGGTATGTGTTCAATCAAAAGAAAGTAAAAAATGTGCGATTTCTCTTATGTGAGTACTATTTGGAACTCCAGATTGAGTCCAGATGTGGGATTCATATAAGTTACACCATGGTGCAGAGAAGCAAAATCACAGATTAGGGACCTGCTGTGGGTTGGCAGAGCTTCAACTCAGAACTCTAGGACTTGCTCTCTGTTTATGAGGAAGACTTCTATTCCATATCTTAAAAATAGGAAACTATCTTGGGCCCAATGTTGACAACTTGTGGTTATCTAGAAAATTGCCGTGGGACTGAGTCATTTGGTTGTTATTTTTTTACTCGTTTCTTTATTATTATTTTTCTCTTAGATTTATTTTTTGCAGTAATCCTTGATTTGTTTTCTGACGCCATTTCTATCATTTCAATAATCTGTTTATTACTTTAAAGGTGTTTTTTATTAATTTGTTGGTAATATATATCTTAGTCACACAAACTGAATAAAAACCAGAACATCAAATTACTCTAATTGATATAGATATCCCTGTAAGATTCTATAGATGGAAGTAAACTATTTAAGCATTCTTTTAAAACCAATTGCTACTAAACTCCTGCAAAATGCTTTTGTCTACTAATTTTAAATGAATAAGAAGCATATGTATTGAGTTTCAACAAAAATGTATATCTATAAATCTTAGTTAAGTTTCTATTAAAAATTCTTTTTTTTAATTTTGCCAATTTCAAAATATTCAAAAATACTTCAGTATTTGGTTTATTTAAATATAAAATTCATAAGAAATTCTTTTCTTACAAGTGAAAAACTAAAGTGTCTTCAATAGAAATAATTGTCAAGTGAATGAGGTTGTAATCTTAAATCCCCATGTATTATTTCAAATGTAATTTTCTAAATGAAAAGAACATCATGTTCTGAAAATAAGAAGCATATTGGAAAACTAAGCAATGTAATAAGAATTCAAAGTATAAAGCACTGCTGCTTACTTACAATGTAAAAGATAAAAATCTCGGGGGCCCAGGAGATAGCATGGAGGTAAGTCATTTGCCTTTCATGCAAAAGGTCATCGATTCGAATCCCGGTGCCCCATATGGTCCCCGGTGCCTGCCAGGAGCAATTTCTGAGCATGAAGCCAGTAGTAACCCCTGAGCACTGCAGGGTGTGACCCAAAAACCAAAAAAAAAAAAAAAAGATAAAAATCTCACATTTAATTAAAATATTTGATATTACTAATAGTATTTATTGAAATTAATAGCAAAAATAAAATGTAGCATACAACATTGTGTTCAGTAGAAATTCACCAATTTGTGTTCAGTTTTAATACAAGTAAAATTCTTAGAGAATTCATTGGAATGAGTGGTCTGTACTGATTTTATTAATCAGGAATTTTGGCTTACAAATTTACTGTCTAAGATAAAAATATGAGAAAAAGGAATATATTAGGTAAAACAACAAAGTAAAAGTCTTGAACTTTTGTTTTGTTTGTTTACTGTTTTATCATGTATGGTCCAGGGACTCCCTTTCTGAATTTCTCACTTCCCCCTTTGTGTTGGCAGATTGCAGTTTTTATTCCACAAAATGTCTGCAAATGCTCCCAGCTCCTAGGTTTACTGCCTGATCACATCATAGGAAACAAGAACTTTTTTCAAGGCTGTTCTAGCAAAGGACTGAAGACATGTGAAGGAGCCTTGTAATGTGATTTATCCATTTCACTACGCTTTAGTCCTAAGAAAAATCAAAGAGAAAAGAGGAGGAGCAGTGTCAGAGCAATTCAGATAAAATGGACTGGAGGGGCCAAAGGAAAGTACAGTAGGTAGGGACCTAGCCTTTTATTTGGCCAACCAAGATTTAATGTCACTACATATCTTCCCCCCAGCATCACCAGGAATATTCTATAATAACAAAGTGAGCACAGAAGGGTGTAGTTAACTCTTAGAAAGCTAAATATAACTTAAAATCAAATAAAGGGACTGGAGATGGAGGTATTGTTTTCTCAATCAATAATTCTTATATTTCCAAAATAAAAAATAAGGGGTAATTCAATAGACAATAAACAGATTTACAGCAGTAGTGTTTGTTTTCTTTTAACAAAGTATAAAATTTCAAAAATCTCATACAATACTACTGTTCACTATTTTGATGCAATATATATGAATTCCTTTATAATTTTTGATAAAAAAAAGATAGGGGCAGAGAGATAGTTTAAACAACAGGTTTAAGACACTTTTCTTTCATGCAGTTGACCTGAGTTTTACTACATATGGTCCCTTCAGCACTGTCAGGAGTAAAATTGAGTAAGAGAGCCAGTGTTAAGTCCTCAGAACTTACTCATACTTTCTGCATGTGGTCCCCAAATCAAACAAAAAAAATAATTAAGAGTAATATTTGACAAAAACTAAAATATTTAATAACACACACCTCCTCTGTTTAATTGTGTTTGCTTTGAAAAAATGTTCTAGTGTGTTTTAATTAAGAAAAGATCAAGGAGAGTGAACTCATTACTCTTGGGAATTCTTTGATCCTCATGATTTGTGTTTGAGATTGCTTTAAGATCCTCTGACGCTATCCCAGGCCCCTTCTTAGATGGCGCAAAGACCAGGACTGCCAACTACAGAAGACGGATTAAAATGACACTGAGGGAACAGAACTTCGAGAACCACGAAGAAAGCCATAATTATAAGTTCAACTCCTTGAATTGTGCAGATACCGAGACCTCTTGAGATAGAGGGCTATTTTATCACTCAGGACGGAGCAGAAGTCCTCTATACACCAAAAAAGCACCAAGGGGAGAGCAAATGGACCTGAAAAGAGTCTATAGTTAATCCCATCACAATATACTTTAAGGGTGGAGAAACCCTGTACCTCAGGAAAAGGAAATTCCTTTTCCAATGACCCCAATATTTATTGTGCATCTGCAGGAATGGAAAAAAAAACACAAAACATTTTTTATTAATATTATTTACTAATATATTTTTTATTATTGATTTCATGGTGGTAGTTTGGCTATTGAAGTGGATATATCCATTTATATTTTATTTATTTATTTATTTTCTTTTTTTTTCTTTTTTGAATGCTTACTGGATACTTTGACAGTGCTTTAGGTACTGTGGTGCTTCACCTTTTTTTAACCCTACGTCTCTCAAACCAAGGATGAAAGTCTCTAGAAGGACTCCGCCCATTTCCGGAGTATTTGACTTTTTTCTTTTTTCTTTTTTTTTCTTTCTCTTCTCCAGGTTATTACTTTTCTCTTCTTCAAACAAAACCACATAACTTGAACTAACTAGTCCCGCATCCCAATTGGGGGGTGGGGTGTAAGGGAAGTACCAAGACCAAACAGGTGTAGGACCACTAAGTAATTAGCTAGGCATAGAGGGGACCACTTATCCTGGCAGCCCCGGGGTGAAGGAGGAGGACATGGGAGGTAGGATGGAACGAGGCAGAGGGAGGACAATTCGGTGAAGGAATTCCCCTGATTTTATGTTAACATGTACCTAAAATATTATTGTCAACAATATGTAAGCCACTATGATTAAACTAAAAATTATATCTAAAAAACCAAGATTCTCTTCTCAATTCTTAGTTTATCAATTTGGGTAAGTTTGGGATGGGTAACCTGACCTCTAGGAATTGCCCACTCACATGGAAGATTTCTTGCCTTAAAAGACTTAGTGTAGGGAATTTAAGCAGTTTTCTGAAAGGAGATATAGACACAGTGACTGAGGCCAGTTATAACTGCAATTGCTTCTAGAGAGACTTCAGATTCTTTTCTTAATGTTGTGTATGTAAACATTTTAATTAGATTATTTTTTTTCTTTTTTGGTTTTTGGGTCACACCCGGCAGTGCTCAGGGGTTACTCCTGGCTCCAAGCTCAGAAATTGCGCCTGGCAGGCTCCGGGGACCATATGCGATGCCAGGATTTGAACCAATGATCTTCTGCATGAAAGGCAAACGTCTTACCTCCATTCTATCTCTCCGGCCCCTTAATGGAATTATTATGTTACTGACCCTATCCTGATAGGTGATTGTGACCTACCTTAGGGTGTGACCTAGCATTCTGCCCCTCCCCTAGGGTGGTACCTGATTCTGCTCCCACCATTGGGTGGTACCTGATTCTGGGGGATAAAAACAAGGTCCTGTGGATGGCGAGGGGCTTTTGGCTGAAACTGATGCTGAGACTTTGGACTTCAGTCTTGTCCACCGAATAAGAACAAAGCTAATATTTCCACAAGCCTGACTGTCTGCGAGCTGTTTATCCGCCGCTTCACCTCAGAACCGCGGGCTGAACAGGGTGGCAAACGTGTGGTCTGAGCTGGAGGGGAAAGACCTCATCTCCATTCTTCCATCGGTCAACCTCTTCAGGGGCTGACTTGCAACAATTTAAAAGCTTGCATGTCAAAAAAAATTATTCAAAATAAAAAATGGGGTAACTTGGGGTAGAAGATAGCAGGAAATAAAGAAAATTACCTCACCATCTCCCAGTCATGTTACTATTCTCTTTCTTCCTTGACTTACAACCAGATACACAGCAGGACAACAGGAGTCTCAGCATTATACAAATGGCCATGGACAGAGATTAAGGAAAGGTAAAGGTACTGGGAACAGCTGGGGGTATACTCCTGGAGAGGTCAGTGAAAGGTTATAGAGCCAGAAGACACAGATGATGGAGGTTATAGCTGCAAATCTCAGACTAGGAATATGTGACTGGATAGATAATGGAAAAATCAGCAGGGGTCAGCAACCCATCATTTCAGAGCCTCATGGGGGCTCTTTTAAAGCTTTTTTTTGTTTGTTTGTTTTGTTTTGTTTTGCTTTGTTTCTTTTGTTTTTAACCCCTGTGATGCTCAGCGGTTACCACTGGCTATGCACTCAGAAATTGCTCCTGGCTTGAGGGGGGCGGGATATGGGACTCCTGGGGATCGAAATAGGTCGGGAGATAGCATGGAGGTAAGGCGTTTGCCTTTCATGCAGAAGGTCATCGGTTCAAATCCCGGTGCCCCATATGGTCCCCAGTGCCTGCCAGGAGCAATTTCTGAGCATGGAGCCAGGAATAATCCCTGAGCACGGCCGGGTGTGACCCAAAAACCAAAACCAAAAAACAAAAAAACAAACAAACAAGCAAAAAAAACATAGGCTAGTGTGTGCAAGTGAGCTCAGAGCCAGAAGTAACCCCTGAGCATCACCGGTTGTGGCCCAAAAAGGAAAAAAAGAAAAAAAAGAAAAAGAAAAAAGAAAAGAAATTACTCTGGCAGTGCAAAAGTGCCCAGAGTTTTTCTATTTAAGTTTATTTTCACTGGAACCCTTCTTGTGTTGATTGCCTGTTTTCCTCAACTCTGGGAC
The DNA here is from genome assembly GCA_004027635.1 of Crocidura indochinensis. Taxonomy (NCBI): domain Eukaryota; kingdom Metazoa; phylum Chordata; class Mammalia; order Eulipotyphla; family Soricidae; genus Crocidura; species Crocidura indochinensis. The sequence goes on from PVKC010002913.1 coordinate 6,712, forward strand.
ATTCTTATCTATAACTTCTTAAACTATTGGTTCTTTATCAAGTTCACCTTTCTATTCCTCAGGGATTCTTATGTTGTATTCTAGAAGTTTCCTCCATCTCATCTTGAAGGTTCTCCATAAGTTGCTGTTTTTCTGCTCTTAGATCTATTGATGTGAATATTTTTTGTTTGCTTGTTTGTTTGTTTTAATATATCACCTCCCATACTCTTCATTTCTGTTTAAAATTTTCTCATTTGGCACTCATAGATTCTTGTGTTTTTCTGACTGTACCATGATTTCCTTGAGCTCAGAAACACATACATGGTGTCTCTAAAGTCATTCTCTAAGAATCAGCAGAGCTGGCTGATGTTTTTGAACCCTTGTTATTGTTTTCACTTGTGGAACATGGTGGACTTCTATGCATCTTTCTCACTGGGTTTGCAGTTTTATTGTTATGCTGGATATTATATCTATGCCCCTAAAATACTGAGGGACTGGGCTGTCAGTTGTTCCCTTTTTTCTCTCTCCATCTTCATCCAGAGAGTATAAGCAGAAAAAGATTGAAAAAGTAGATTGTCATATTTAGGAGATGTGACGATTGGGTTCATTAATATGAGAGGTGGGGCATGGAAAAGAGTATAATATATAAGAAAAAAATCATGCACTTAAAGTTTAAAAAGAGCATAGTATTTGAAGAAAAAGAAATAATACAATTAAGAAAATAAATTTAAAAATAAAATTAAGAAAGGAAAGAGGGAAGAATCTTTTTAAATATAAAAATCAGTGTACATGTTAGCTATTTAATTTGCCTTGTGGCTTCTTGAGCAATTTAAGAAGAAACATTATTCATGAAAGGAAAAAATTAGGGATGATTTAAAAACACAAATTGAAAAGATGTGTATTTTAAAGTAGTTTGTTATATTTTTAAAGAATACTATTTGTACAACATTAAGTAATTTAATTCTTTTGCTTATATTACTTCCCATTTTAACAAACTAGGCAAAACAACATCTTTGTCTATGGTACAAAATCTTCACATCCTGTTTTTGTTTTAAACATCAAACTGTATTTAGTTTTTGAGTGACCTGGGAAAATTGTATTGTGCCTCAAGAGGTAGAACACCATGTTTGTTTATCATTGAATTATTCTTTTCATCATTTTTCATGAAAACCTTGCTAGAAATATGTCAAACATTTAAGTCCTTAGTTCTCATTAGTATTTACTTTATTTTTCTAATATGGTATATAAATATAATGATGTAATCAATAGCTGACATTTTGAAATCTTTCTTCTTTATTTTATTAGGTGACAGTTATTTTTCTAAGTGTTTTACATGTCTGAACATACTTAACCTTCAATCCAATGCAATTTATTGGATATGCTACTATTGTACATATTTTACAGTGAAGACATCCACCAAGCACACAAAAGTGAATGAATGACAAAAGAACATGCAATAGGTAAACCCTCACCATGTTTGTCACTATGATTTGCATTCTATAATCAGGTACTAAAGTGCGAATTTGTTATATAAACTATAATTCTTAGAACAAATCTTTGCAAATAATTTGTAACATTACATACCACATACAAAGCATTATGTATAATACATTATTATAATATAAATTACATTTTTTGGCTTTTTGTGCCACACCCTATGATGATTAGAGGTTACTCCTGGCTTTGTGCTTAGATATTGCTCCTGACTTGGGGGACAATATGGGACCCCAGGGAATCAAACTGCAGTCCATCATAGATCAGCAGCATGCAAGGCAAGCATCTTATCAATGCACCTCTGCTTCTGCCCCCCAAAACCAGATTATAAATTTAGAGAATAAATAACTTCATAAAATTAAAAGTATATGAATAAAAATATATTTATGGAGTGATAGCACAGTAGTAGGGCATTTGCCTCGCATGCCAATGACCCTGGATAAACCCAGGTTCAATCCCCAGCATCTCATATGGTCCTCCAAGCCATCTAGGAGCAATTTCTGAGTGCAGAGCTAGGAGTAACTTCTGAGTGCAGTCAGATGTGGCTCTAGTCATTCCAGTCATTCAACAGGCATAGTAGGTATCTTCCTTCTTGCTATTTTTTGGATAGATGTAACATATTGAGTCACTTTTACTTTTTTTGTTTTTATTTTGCTTTTGTTTTTTTTGGCCACACCCAGTGACGCTCAGGGGTTACTCCTGGCTATGCACTCAGAAATCGCTCCTGGCTTGGGGGACCATATGGGATGTTGGGGGATCAAACCACAGTCTGTCCTAGGCTAGCACAGGCAAGGCAGTTCTGCTCTAGCCCCACTTTTACTATTTTAGATAGTAAGTTCTACCCAATTAGCTGAAGATATTGTTTTATCTTTATTTTTGCTCTATTACTGTCCCTCATATTTAGTAGTTTTTTTTTTTTGTTTGTTTTTGTTTTTGTTTTTGGGTCACACCCGGCAGTGCTCAGGGGTTACTCCTGGCTCCATGCTCAGAAATTGCTCCTGGCAGGCTCGGGGGACCATATGGGGCACCGGGATTCGAACAGATGACCTTTTGCATGAAAGGCAAACGCCTTACCTCCATGCTATCTCCCGGGCCCCTAGTAGTTATTTTTATATGAATGTATTTTTCTTATATTATCACTAAGCTAAGCAATAAAATGCTATTTTTCTATTAAAGTGCTCAGTTTCAGTGTAACAATGAAGATGTTTATCTCTTAAAAAGTTATGGGGCTGTAGTAATAACATAGCAATAGGGCATTTGCTTGAATGCAGATGACCAGGGATGGACCTGGGTTCAATCACCAGCATCCCATATGATTCCCAGAGCCTCTCAGGAGTGATTCTGAGTGCAGAACCAGGAGTCACCCTTGAGTACTGCTGGGTGTGGCCCCAAAACAAACAAACAAAATAGTTTATCTCTTTGTTCAGTCACACAACAGCTAGAAAGTCATCGTTCAGGGTCAAAATCAATTCAAACTAATTTGTTCTCTGTTTTGTAATTCTTGGTACTTTCTTTTTTTATATATAATATATTTTATTGAAAGTGATGACACATTTTGTTTAGAGAAGGAAACCATCACAGTAAGGACTACTAGTGCAGGTTTTAAATAAAAAAATTAGAAATAAAATAGGAATAAGCAGTAACATAGTGCCATGGATATTTAAAACATACAGATGCATTTCTTTATTTTTGAAAATGTCCGTAATCCCATCCATTACAGAAGAACAAACAAGAAGAATATTATCATCAGGTTTTGTATATTCTTCACACAGTCTAATACAGTCTTCAGGTTATAATATTGCCTTTATTGCAATTAAGAAAGTTATATCATCACCTGAAGGTCAATCTCATATCATAGTTTTTGAAGACAGAAGAAAGTCTAAACTGTTATTTTGTGTACCATTCCCTATATTATATATAATATATTGAAATGGGCAATTCTAATTTCTCTAGATCTTTAATTGCTTCATTTTTTTTTAAGTTCTGAACATATGATGCCTTTTTACTTTATTTTTGCTTATTATGTTTTGCCATGTTGGAATTGCTCGCCATGCTCCTCCCTGCCTTACACACATATTGGCAAGCTTATATATGCATATGCACATGCCAACTTAGCACTCACAAATTGCAAGCAGAAACTTTGTTTTCCATTCAGCTCTTACTCTTATATAGCCTTAGAAATAAATAACAAGAAACATTAATCTCAAGTTGTCTTTCTGCCATTATTGGATTAAAAATTAAGAATCAAGTCACATATTCATTTTCATTATTCTAAAAAGGAGAAGATATATGGTTTGATTTACACCAGGTTTATTGTAAACAAATAATAATGCCACACTCATTTCTTTTCTTCTGAAGTACAGACTTTTTCAAGAAGACATCGCTAAAATCCCATTCTTTGTAGTGAAATTGAGGAGGGTATCTCATGGGCTTTGGCCAATAGTTTTGTAAATTTTGCAGATAGTCTAGGAAGGTTTTGGAATATGATATTGCATTTATTGTATCTCAATAAGTGATTTTAGTGTTATGAAGTCTTATACAACCTATACATACCATTTTGGTGATCACATTCATAAGGCTAATCTTATCAGGGTTTAGTTTGGATAGATCTACTAGTGGAATATCTATGGACCAGAGATAGATCTATTAATGCACCTATGACTTAGCACCTACCCTAACTTCATATTTTCTTTTCAAGTGATCTGCTCTAGGGTACATATCTTAGCTGAGTGCTACACCTCAAGTTATTCTCAGACAGTCTCCATATATTTTACCAAGAAGACCAAATAAATTCAATAAAGTGTAACAGTAATTAGTTAATTAATTCAATTTGTTTATAATTTCTTCTTTTGTTTAGAGGTGAGTTTAGGGATCACATTTAGAAGTGTTCAGGGAACTAATATGTATCAGAGATTGAGACAGGATGGGTTATATGCTAGAAAGCGCCTTAGCCCTTGAACTCTTTCTACTTCAATATTTATTAAAGTTCAACTTACATTGTTGAGTAGAGAATGAAAGGACTTGATGAAAAAAGAAAAGAAAACAATTAAATGATATATTCAGCTCTGATCATATGTTCTGAGTTATTACCCAACACCATAGCAACATAAATCAGAACCAAGCAAAATTCAGTTTTTCTTTCTTATATGACATGGATCTGTGGGTATGTGGATTTTCATAAGTGCAAAGTTTCCTAAAAATAGGTAAATGGTTGATATTTTTTCTCATACAAACTCTATTATTCTTAATCATCAGGTTCAGGGCTGGAATCTCAGATAAATATAAGTCAATTTAAGAGACCAACTATTTATTACTGCTTGCTCAAGTGTAGTACTTTATGCTTGCTTACAAGCAGCAGCTTAACTGACATAATTTGGTTCAGTTTACTCTCAGACTTCCTGCCATGTAGTCTGTACATCTCTTTAGCAATTGGCTTCATTTTCTTCTCCACAGACATCCACAATTGCAGTACCAAAATCCCAAGAGAAGAGGAAGCTGTCAAGAAGATTCTCTGACTAGCAGGGTCCAGTGTGCACATGTGTTGGAGTAACTCCAAATAGAGTAGAATAATAGGAGGAAGTTTGCTGAAGAAAGTGGAGACACTATGTTTTAACTTGTGAAGGCTGTTCTACCAAAATACCAGAAAACATTTTATTTCCTGTTTCTGAAGGTTAGAAGTCTGACATCAAGATGTTGGCAGGTGATGTCTCATAATCTCATAATTGTTTTGATTTGCAGTTCCTGCATGATTACGAATGCAGAGCTTTTTTTTTTTTTCACATGCACTTTAACCATTTCTATGTTTTCTTCGAGGAAGTTTATGTTTTACTCTTCTGTGATGTGGGGAAGAAAAAGGGAAGGGAACAGTCAAATGATATATGGAAACCCTGTCAGTGTCAGTATTAAAAAAATCAGAGTCTAAAAGAAAAGAAAAAAATGGCTACAGAGGAAGGCAGGAGGGTGTTAGGAAAACTAGGGGAATTTGTGGGGGAAAAAACACACTGGTAAAGACATCGAATGCCTAAACCCAATCATGAGTACTTTTGAATTTAATGGAGATTTAATTAAACAACAACAAAAAAATCATGGTGTTAGATTAGCCCCATCTTGAGAGCTTTAAGGGTAGACTTTATCATTTCTCACTAATTGGCTCTCTTCTACCCGGAATTCTTCACTTTGCCATCCTTCTCTGTGTGTCTGAGTTCTTATTTCTCCTTTTAAAAATACTAGTTATACTGAATTAAACATCCTGTATACAATTAATTTTAAATTTGACTATTTTTGTAAAGACCTTGTTTCTCAGTAAGATTATATTGTGAGCCATATATATATATGTAAATATATAATGTATACACACATATATGGTATATATTTTTAGGACACTGACATATTTTTTGGTGAGGGAGCTTCATTGTATGCAGAAAAAGAAAGGATTAGTATAAAATCTGAGTGGACAGATCTCAACGGCCATGTCCATTATAAACATGGACTTCATGGTAAATACTCAAATAAAAGCAACTTAGAATATGGCAACCCTAAATGTTCTCTTTCCTCAAGTACATGAAGTAACTTAGTTTTTTAGTATGTTTGAACTTACTTTAACACATGCAATGTGTACATGCATGTAAATACCTTGTCATTTTGAATTTTGTACCTTCAGATTGTTTCTTGTCCAAAAATATTCTATTTAATTATGCTCTTGGTGTATAGTTTCTAGATATGTTACTTTTGTTTCTCTGAAATACTTTTTAAAAATTTTTTAGAGAAAATATGCTTAAAAGAAATGCCTCATCATTTTTTAAATTTTGTTTTGGGAAAAACTTGGCAGTGTTAGGGCTCATTCCTGGCTCTGCACTCAGAATTCACCCCTGGTAGTGTTTAGGTTACCATATGATATGTCAATGCTCGAAATTGAATTACCAATGTGCAAAGCAAGTGCCTTACCTGCTGTTCTATCACTAGAGCCGCTCATGAAATATATAAATATAATATATATATGTATATATACATATATATACATATATGTACATATATATACATATATATATTTGGTTTTCAACCACACCGGTGACGCTCAAGGGCCATTCCTGGCTATGTGCTGAGGAATTGCTCCTAGCTTGGGGTAACATATGGGATGCCGGGACTGATCCACGTTAAATAGTGATGTAAAATATTTTTATTTAAAAAAATATATATTTAGGGGCCAGAGTGGTTTTGCAGAGTGGTAAATCTGCCTTGAAGATGCTAGCCTGGGATGGATCCTAGGAAGAACCCCAGCGTCCCATATGGTCCCCCAAGCGAGGAGTGATTTCTGAGCGCATAGTCAAGAGCAACCACTGAGTGTCACCTGGTGTGGCCCACCCTCTCCCCCAAATAATACATATACTTAGAAGAAAAATGAGGAAGTAAAAGAGAAGTATTTAAGAGAGAACATGGACTACTCCAGAATGGAAAAGCTGAGAGTGTACACCTTTGGTTGAGAAGAATTAATGTCCAGAGTGGAGAAAGCACCCCTGCCTTTACCAAGTTGGTTTTATAGTCAAGCTTCTTCAAAGTGCCTTGTTTTCCACATATAAAAATGTTGACGTGGTTGTTGAAACAGGGATAAAGGCTTAAACTCTTAATGAATTTTTTTTATATTCTTATCATGCCTTTTATATTTTCCTCAAGCTTCTCCTTATGAGGGAATCCACCCTTCAGTTTCTGCGTTTGGGTGGTGCCTCATTTTGTCCATATCCAGTATTTTCATCTCAAAGAATTTGGCCCTCATGACTTTGGACTGTTCCAGGACCAGGCAATTTTTTGACTTTATTATTTCTGAGAAACTCATTAACACATTTCCCACCCTCCCATATCTCCCATCTAGCTGTCTAAAACATTAACAACTTTCTTGTCTAGTACATGACAGTATAAGTTATCGTCATCATGATGTACATTACATCCCTAATATTTACAAATTTCAGACTGCCTTTGCCTAGAACTGGTGTTGAAGTCTTTGATTTTTAATCAGAACCACAAATCTTGCATAATTCATAAATATTGTGGAAAAATGGCGAGCATACAGAAATAAGTCTTAATATTCAGCATTCAATAAGTGTGGAAAATATTTAATTTGAAAGGAATATATCCATTATATATAAAATATAATTTTCTATATTTCTATCCATATTAATTATGGTCTTTATCTGAATGTCAGTAAAATTATCAATCTATCATAAAAAAGTTAATATCTAGCTTACCACTGCTTTATGATATTGATACATTTTTGATAAATGATCTCATGCATTCCATGTATATGTCTATGGTCTTTGGTTTTATCCTTTAGTATTCACTCCTCTGAACAAGCCAATAGTAAGCCCAGAGTACTGCCAACTATTTCCCCCTCACTTTCCCCCCCAAAAATGAGTAGAAAATCTGCATCAGTTTTTAAATTCTTTCTATTTGCATATAAATGCATCTTTAATCATAGACACAACTTTAATCTGATAGTTTTATTCTTATATTAGATGAAAATGAATACTAATGAATAAGTTAATGTTAACCTTGCAACCTCTGTTGTTCTAATGGTGAAGGTTCATTTCCAAAAATACTGAAGGGTTGGTCAAAAGAGAGACAAGAGAAACAGTTTTATTGATACCATGCTGTTTGCAAGTGGTGAACTCATATCTTCAATAAAACCATCTGATCTCTGTAGTCGCACAAAAGGAGCTTTACAGATATAATAAACAGGGAAGTATAGTATTAGGAAAGGTGAATTATACGCCAGTGGGTGCCAGGGCACAAATTCTCTCAGGGATGAATCCCTTGAGGACACTTTAGATTTCAGTGAAACAAAGATTCAAGATTGAAGTTTCTGTTGGTGACTTATGTGAATTGGAAAGAAGAGAGGCTACACCATTGAAAAGAGAGTTTAAACAGTCAGGTCACTTGTGGAGGTCCTGGGGAAGTTTAGAATTGATAGGAAACTTCTAAGAGCACTTACAGAATACTGCTTTCTGGTCTCACCAAATCTGAGTCACAGTTGTTCTAAAGCACTCATTATGGGAAATTATGTCTAATACCAGGTTACTAGGGCTGAAACAAGTCATTGCTCTTTACAGGAAAGGAAGGTAAATTGTAAACTCTACGTAGTTTTTTAGGAACATTGCCTTCCCTCACAAAAATGAATTTCATGAAGGAGACAAATAGTAATCTATGGTAAGTTTATTTGGGAAATAGGGGATAGAAGAATAACACAACAGAGAGAGTGGGGGTTTTTACAAAGTGGAAAGAGGGACAAGTGCACATTGCAAGTAGAGGAGTAGCAAATCTTAAGGTGAGGAACGTTAGTGCCAAAATTGATTTTCCTGAACTGATGAGTTCTTGAGTACTAAATAAAATATTCTGTTTACAAAACTCATAATGTTAAGAAATTAGGGCTCAGAGATATAACACAGTGATAAAGTAAATATGAGTAAGTTACACATGTCAACCTAGGTTCAATCCCCAGTATCCCATATGGTTTCCCAATCCTGCTAGGAGCAATTTCTAAGCACAGAGCTAGGAGTGACTCCCAATTACTACCAGAAGAGGTCCCAAAACCAACAAACTAAACTAACCTAAAGTAAACTAAATAATATAAAATGAAATGAAATAAATTCGAATTCATTGCAACGTTTAAATAGGTGGATTCAGGTTGCCAAAATGTCCAGAATGTTCTCCTTTTATCCATGCACAACATCACTAATCCAGTCTCATGAAGCATGTCCTGTACAGTGTGAAATTTTCTAAGTCGTATCCCACACAATCTGCCAGCCATCATGATAAAATGTCTTGTATCATGGCCATGATACAATGGTTTTGTCTCTACACAGTACTCTCTCTGGTGTATACTTTCCAGTTTTGAAATATTGTCACCAGGCCTCTCTTGAACTATACCCAATGATCCTCAGTTGTTTGATCTCCCTAGACTCTAGGCAAAGTAACATGCATAGGAGTTTGTTTGATCTCCCTAGACTCTAGGCAAAGTAACATGCATAGGAGTGAGACACTTAGTGCTCAGTACTTATAGGTAGGCCTCTCGAACTTTATTTACCCTGGTGATTTCTTTCTGTCCTGACTTCCAGGCCACTGTTATATGTAAATGGGTAAGACTATTGGATTCTGTACCTCATTACATTCTAGATTCTGAGACCAGCCTGATCTTGCTGTCTGTCTGGCCTATGTGCCTTGCCTTTATATCTGTCCAGGAGCACAAGACCTATATGATCCTACAGTTCATCTCTGTCTAGGCGATTATGTAAAGAGAAAAAGAGAGTCTAGCTGGGCAGAAGCAAAGGGAGAATCTGGCTGAAAGCTATCTTTAATCTGTTCTTCTCTCCCACCCAGCCATCCTATTATATCCCATTCACAGCTATCTAATTATTTATTATGATTGATACCTTTTGATGGGCAGCATTTAAACTGACCAACTAAATTCATCCAGTGCTCCACCCTTCCACTCCTGAATATCATAAAGGCAGAAAGTACACAACTCACTTTTCCAGAATGTTCATTGTATCCTCTGCCAAATTAGTTAATTAATTAGTTTTCCCAAATTTCCTTCCTCTTCCCAAGTCTTGCTAAAGTGCTTAGCCAAGGAAGAGCTAGTAGAAGTGCTGGAGGGATTTTTTTTTTGACATTTTGGAATATGGGGCACACCTACCAGTGCTCAGATCTTGTTCTGTTCCTGTGCTCAAGAATCATTCCTAGCTGGAAGACCTGGGGAGAGAATTTATGTGGTACCAGAGGTGGAATCAATTTTTGTTTTTGTTTTTGAGCAACTTCAGGTTTTTGTTTGGGGACTAAACCTGGTGGTTCTCAGCATTTACTCCCTTTTCTGCATCCATATCTTACAAAACAAGAGCCTTATATGCTATTCAGTTGTCCACAACCTGCGGTTCACGAGCCACATGTGGCTCTTTACACTTTTAATTAGGCTCTTCCGTGTGCCTAGGCGGCCTCTCCAGGAGTCAGTACTCTGCTCCTAGCCTAGTCAGTGCGCACCCTATGTGGCTCTCAAAATAAATTTCAATAGTGGTTTTAGCAATATTTGGCTCAGTTGAAAAAAAAGGTTGCCGACCACTGCATGTAATCTCTTGGACCCCTTCTTTGAAATTTTTAGGCTGAATTTGTTTTATCCTACAGCATTTGGGGTCATGAAGAAACCATGCCTGGGCCAGGACTGATGTATTGCAAAAGGTTTCTGGGCTCCTCTAATGGGTCTTTTGACTCAAAGGCCTTCTTGCCTTTGGATTTGTTTAGCATCTTGAAAGCTTACCCATCCCCACTTCCATCTTGCAGTCTACAGAATACCTCTCAGCCTGCACCATCTTTAGGACAAAATAAAGAGCATACAACATTTTCAACTATTCCTAATGAGACAAGTTCTCTGATCTCTAATACTGAATTCCTAATTTTTAGGGAGTTGGTTTCATTATGAGGGTTTCATGATATCTTGCCACATCAGGCCAAACTAATGGCTTGTGTAATCCGGTGTTTGTTTCTGAATGACACAAAAGGACATGTAATTAAGATGGGGAGTAAAATTTGCCGTAACAATTATCCTTAGAGAATCTACTGTTTATTCAAAATGAATTCTCTCCTTAGTTTACTTTTTCTTAAGCCAATTCCCTAATTATGTCAAAATAGCTTTCATAATCTTGGGATTTTTTGGAAAAAAATCCCACAACAACATTGCATATATATGCCACGCTCAACAACTCCTTCCTCCAATTATAATACATTATTTACTTATTTTTGCATTCCTAAAAATGCATGTAGACTAGCTTAATTTTTATATGACTATTGTCCAGGTACAGGAAAATATTATCATAATTCCCTTGATTTTTTGTTTGGGGGCACATCTGGCCACATCTGGTCACATCTGCTCAGGGGTTACTCCTGGCTTTGAGCTCAGGAATCTCTACTGGTAGGGCACAGGGGACTAAATACAATGCTGGGGATTGAACCCACATAAACAATGTGCAAGGAAGAGTCTTAGTGGATGTACAATTGTTCCAGCCCTGATTCTGCATTTGTTTTAATTTTATGAAGACAAATAATGCAAATAAAAAGGACAAGTTGAAGTTACAGTGGGAAAACAATCACCCATAAACAGATTTCTCAAAAGAAATTCCCTTGCTGACACCTTAATTTTGAATTTTCAGCCAAAAAACATTAAGAAAAATAAAACACATGCACAATTTCTTTGTCCCTCAAGTCCCCAGATTGTAGTACATTATAACATTTCTTAGCAGTCCACAAAGTAATCTAATTTTTTGATTGAGAAGTAATTACACAAACATCAGATAGGCTAAAAAAAAAAAGACAACTGAAAGATGCTTACTAATAGTTCCTGTATACAGTGTACTGAGTAGTTGATCCACAGAGTATCAAAGTTGATCTTAAATAGTCAAATAGTTTCAGCTACAAAAAGGCTGAGGGAGGAAGAGAAAAATTAATGAGGAGCTTACCAGGGAGAATTCTATATACAAAGATTTCACTGCTATGTTGCTCTGGCCCAGTCTTCTCCACTGAAAAGAAATACGCAGATTAGTTATTTCTTGTGCAGTGTGGGAATGTTCTTTCTGAGGCAGATTTTCTTTCAGGCATGTAAATTAGTTCACTTAAAGATGACCTTCATCAATTTGCAAATACCATCATCTGAAATAAACGTTTTTCTGAACAGGTATTTTTAGAAGGGCAGTCTCTAATGTGAATTTATAGTTGCTTACATTCATTTTTTGTATTTTTATTAAAGTTTTAGTGACTTTTTTTTTTAGTAAGAGCTTGAGGTATCAAAAAGTGATTGGTCCAGTTTTACACAATCAAGCCACAAAAAGTCAAAGTTTGTGTGGCTTGTATCTGACTGAACTTCGTTTCTCACAATTCTGGAGGCTGCCTGTCTAAGATTTAAATACCAACACAATTGGGTGAGAGATAAGGAATCCCAGAAATTATTTTTCTTTCAAAGTACTAACCTCATTCTATTCTCATGACCTAATCTCTACTCAGTGCTCCCATCTCTCAAACCTAAAACCTCGGGCCTTAGAATTCTAGTATGAAAACTGTATGGAGACAAAAACTTTCAGGACTAACAGCAGATACATAGAGAAACAAATATATTTTAATATAGATCACATAGGTAGAGGAATCAGGACATTTTCCCTAAAAGCTGTTTCCTGAATAGCACACTGAACAATGTGTACATATTCACCAAGCCAAAAAAGTAATGAAAAATCCAAGTGAAGAGAATAGTTGAACAATCTAAGCCATATTTAAGAAAGTAGAATGATGTAGAGCTTGAATGTGGTAAACACAGCTGAAGCTCTTGTACGTCTCTCATGTATGTTATTCGATCAGGTAAATGATTCTTCCACAGATATTTTTGCTCTTATTGTTTTTTTTATTTCTGATGAATTGTCAACAGTTTGAGGGACAATGCTCGGAACATTCCAAATATTCTCTAATTTGAGTAGCTATGAGGGTCTTATTCAATCTCTCTGAAATTTTTTTGTGTGATTGTGTATTAGGACCTTTGATCTATTTGAAATATTTAGCAAAGTGTAATTTATAGCCATAACCTAAACTTCTCATCAGACTTGAGATTATTTTATGAAAATCTTTCAATTTTGGCATCTTCACAATCTGGACAGTCTGAGTCCTTAGCCTCACCACCTCTTGTTTGATATTTGTTTAATTATTCTTCTTTCAATTTATCTTCATCTTTTTGTATTTTACTACAGGCAGCAAAATTATACCTGGTTGCATGTTCTTCCTTTGCACGAAAATCTCAGCTTCATCACTTTCACGTTTTACTTTCCACATAACGACAGGAGACAATTCTGCCAAGATTTCTGTCATAATGTAACAAGGAAACCATTTCCTTCAGTTTTCAATAATGTCTTAAATATTTCCTCCTGATTTTTTACCAACCGCATCAGCTATGCCTATTTTTCTAACAGTCTGTTCAGGATGACTTAGGAATTCCCTAAGGCAATCTTTTTTTTCCTACTACACTCTTCACTTCCTTCTGAGTCTTTGCTAGGAGAGTCAGTAAAGTCCACATTCCTACTAATAATTAGTTCAAGGCAAGCCAAGCATTATTTTTTACCATATTTTTAAAAATTCATTCAGCCTTATTGCCCATTTCTAACATCACTTTAAAATCCTTTTAGATATTTGTTAGGGAGAATTGCTAGGAAAATTGCTAGGTATTTTTCGGTTATCTACTTTCCTCTTAAAGTTGCCATATACTGAGTAGTTTTTAAATCCATATATTATCTTATACTTAGAAATAGTCTCTTCCTAGAAATTGTCCCTAGATAAAAAAAGGTCTTTCTTATTTCATCTATGCTGAAAGAAAGGAAAGTATCAGCGAGTTTTCATTTTAAGGATTAATAGTTTTCTCTTAAACTTCACTCTTCAAAAACTTACCCTGTGTTCTGCTGTGTAATCTATCTTCATAATGTATATCAAGTTATCTTAAGAATACAGAATTTCAGGACGGGAATTTCAGGCATGAATTATAGTGTTTTTAAATGGTAAATATTTTGACTGTATTTGGGAATATAATGGATAGATAAGACTCTTCAAAGAAGAAAATCTTATCTTGCAAAGTAAAAATTTTAGAATGAAATATTTTAGTAATATGAGTTTACTTAAGTCACTTTTACATGCTTTGTGTAAAAACCCATAACTTTCATTTATTAGTAAGCATACTAATATTAGGATTATGACCCAGACTGACAAAGAAAGTTTGAGTCAGGAATTCATTATTAACTCCACAGTGACTATGTTTTACCCTAGATGGGGCAAAGTGCAACCTCATCAGAGTTTTTCCAAACTTTTAAAGTTTGAAGTACATATTCCTAGAGCAGTTGGGCACATGTAGATAAGAAGGCTTATAATATGGGAGATGTGGTTACAAATGCAAGGCCATTTTAGCAGCTAGTTTTCTATCAGCAGTTATTTATTTTCAGAAGGAGGTCCCAGACTCATGAATTGACTGATTATTTCTATGGAGCTAGTTTTTTTAAACAAACAACAAAATGAATAACTTTGCTAACATTCTTTCTTTATGTTTTGCTTTATATTATTTCAGAAGTGGCAAGCTAAGATTTTTAATGAAAATTTTATTTACTTTTCAATTGTGGTCACATGGGCTATCATACTGATTAATATTTATACATTATGCATACAGTCTTATAGCACCACACATATCACCAATGTGCCACTCACTCTCCGACAATGATCACTGGTCTATAAACCATTGTTAATATTATATGTTAAGAACTGGAGAGGAGCTTAAATAAAGAATTTATGTTTAAAAAATTGGAGAGGAAATATTTGTAGTTGTCATCCAAATCCCTAAGGAGCTTTTGAGAAATTTCAAATGCCTGTTACTATTTTTTAAAAAAAATATACAACAGAAGAGACCTAGTAGTGAGAATTTATATAAATACTTGTTCAATACTATTGATTGATCACAAGATCATTTGTAACTCATTTGATCACGAAACCCATACATTCTTGTTTCCCAAGTCTTTAAAATAGAAAGAAAATCATATATAGACTTGTTTTAAAATAACTAAGGACATAGGTCCCAGACCAACCCTACTTCTTATAAACTAATGTTTTCATCAAAGAATTTCTCACTATATTTTGTTGTGTTGTTAATTTATCTTTTGGAAATAACAGTAATTATTTTGTAGTAAAATTAGTTCAGAAAATCCCAGGGAAAAGTACACAGATTTGGAATGAGGACTAGGGAACCACACTCATAAATTGGTTAGTGCTTCAAAAAGTCTGTTTTATATTATTTTATTTTATTTTATTTTATTTTATTGAAACCATTGTGATTTACAGAGTCCTTCAGAGCTGGGTTTCAGACATACAATGAATCAGGGCCAATCCCACCACTGGTTGTCCACCTCCTTCGACCAATATTCCCTAAGTGCATCCCATACCACCCTCTGCCCTCCAGCTTACCAGTTATAACAAGTCCATTTTAAGAGTTTTAGGAACTTTGAGTTTCTTGCTCATACCACAGGATTTGTTAATGTTGCCAATACTGCTATGATTAATATGTTCTTAATAGCCCATGATCTCTGTGTTCCCAATTTCAGTCAACGTTTTTAGGTTAGAACGTCTGAGTGGCCAAGCCTGTCAAGATGTAAGAAATAAATATCTTATAAGTAGGTGATCTAAATGCTGAGCTACCTAAAATGCCAATTATCTATGAAACCAAGGTAGACCTGGTATTTAGTGATGACAACTCTCAAGTGTCTGGAATTCTATAAAAAGCTGGAGAGAAGTAAAAAAAATTTTTCCCATAAAAAGAACAATTTCTAGTGAGAAAATTCTTTTAAATATTACCAGTTTTTCACTTCACACAATTTCTATTGAATGCAAAATAATTTCCCTGAAATTGTCTCATTTTTATTCTATTTTTTAATTTAGGTTAGTTTACAGAATATATATATGTTTATGAGAGCAACATATTTCTTATATTGCCATTTTATTTTTTAGACTAATATTTAAAAAATTTTATCTAAAGCACCATAATTTATGAAGGTATTCATTGATGAATTTTAGATCTATAAATTTTTCAGCACCAGTCTCACCATCGAGACCTCCCTCCACCAATATTCCTCATGTCCTTCTCAAATCTTTCCCTTTTATCCTGCCATGACAGGTATCTTTTATATTTTGATCATTAAAGTTTGGGTCTAATGATATTGGTGTTGTTGGTTTTGTGGTTTGAATATTGAGTTTTGTTCTTCCTTAACACCATCTATGTAAATAAATTCCTTTGACTCCATATTCCCCTTTATTTTACTTCTGTTTCCCCCCATGTATTTCTTTCCTTCTCATTATACTCTGGATCCAAGAGTATTCTAGGAAACCCCCATTTAAACCAATGCATTCTCATCTATAATTATTCTAAATACCACAAATAACTGATAATATTTTTCATTTGTCTTTATTCTTCTGGATTACTTCATTTCAGTGATATCTTTCAGTTCCATCCTATTAAACCTATAGAGGAAAAAGATTCTGTTATGCTATAATTGCCTCTTCAAAATTAAAGACACACTTGATTTTTATATTTTCAATTTAAGTAGTTTAACTGTTCTTTATATGATAGGATCCTTTGGACTTTCGTTTTTGGTGGGGGGTGCATTCATTGATAACTCCTGGGGATCTTCAGAAGGGACCATGTGGAATTCTAGGCATTGAATCCAAGTTGACCATACACAAGGAAAGCACACCCTGCTGTACAATCTCTCTAGCCACATATATTACCCGGTCTTGATGCAAGGCCTATTTCTCCCTTTCCTTCTCTCATATGCATGCTAACTTGTTCCTCCTGGTACATATATATGGCAGCTAAAGTAAAAAGGGAAATCTAAGATGAACAAAGTTTGACAAATAAACAGTAAAGAAGGGCTAGGATTCTCTATTTTGTTTTATAAATACTTGAAGTGTTCTTGATAATTTTTAGAAGTCATATAACACAGTTCTCTCATATTAAATCCCCTCATTCTATACTTGTTTTGAAAGTATCTTCCTTTTTTTATATTTTTCCTTTGGTTTAATGATAATCTTTGTCTCAGACCTAGAAATAGATGAAGCTGTGGATGAGTGTGGGACATGCTTTGAAGGTTGAGTGTGGGACATGCTTTGAAGGTTGATTTTTTTTTTTTTTTTTTTGGTTTTTGGGCCACACCTGGTGATGCTCAGGGGTTACTTCTGGCTATGCGCTCAGAAGTCGCTCCTGGCTTGGGAGACCATATGGGAAACCAGGGGATCAAACCGTGGTCTGTCCTAGGTCAGCGCAGGCAAGGCAGGCACCTTACCTCGAGCGCCACCGCCCGGCCCCCTGAAGGTTGATTTTTAACTTATAGATTGAAGACAATTTTTCCTCAAATGACACAGTAATTCAAATCTATCACATAAATCTTCAAGGTTTTCATTAACTTCTTATTTACAAAATTAGACAAATATAAATAATGGAACAAGGTCATGTAGAAAGTGCCAGAAAATATATTTTAAGTTTCTGTCAGATTATATTAGTTTATTTATTTATTTACTGTTTTTGGTTTGGGGCAAAGACCACCAGTGTTCAATGCTTGATCAAGGCTCTGTACTTAGGGGTTATTTCTGGTGAGATCTGGAGTGCAATATAGGGTCATAGGGATTGACTTTAGCTCAGCTATATAGGGATGTACTCAATCTGCAGTATTATCTTCAGAATAAAACTGTATTAGGACAACTAGCAACTGACATACATATTCAGAGTTTGAGTACTAAGGATTAGTGAGGAGTATAAAGAGAAAACATATTTTTGGTTGGAGAGTAGGCTTATTCAATATTTGTCAAACAGAAATGTATAGTCAGTGTCTTCTTACATCCTTTCTTTTCTTCCTTCCTTTCTTTCTTTTATTCTTTCTTTCTTTTTTCTTTTTCCTCCTCTTCTTCCTACTCCTCTTCTTCTGCCTCTTCTTTCTCACCCCATCTTCTTCATCTTCTTTCCTCTCCTCTTCTTTCTCATCATCATAATCATCTTTAGTTTTTCCTCTTCCTCCTCTTCTTTCAATTCTTTATCTTCTTATTTTTTTCTTTCTCCAGAAAAATAGATATTCATGAAAAATTTCCCATTTTTAAATGCCGGCAATTTTTTAAAATGCTAACTTTTGCATGAGCCAAACAAAACATATCTGTGGGCCAGGTTTAACTCTCATTGCCAGTTTCCAATTTTTATTCTAGAGAAAGGAAGTAGGGCCCAACTACAATAGCAATATGCCTATAAATTGTTGTTCCCTATGGGCCTGTGGTTCTTGACAGAAGCAGAACTTTGATAAACTTTCCCTGGAATTCTGCCCTCAAATTCTTCAGATTCTGATGATTACAAGTTTAAGGGTCTTGCCACATAGAATTTAACCATTAACTTTCCCACCAGAAAAAACCACAAGCACCTTAAATAATTTCAGGAGCCAGTTCTATAATCAGTTCTTTAGTAAGTGACATATGCTAACAGTCACAAATTTTCCAACAATCTTCTAGGAATATGCGTTATTTCCCCAATGAAGATCTTCCTGAAACACAGACTCCTCCAGAGTGGAAGTTAACTTTTGACCCATGACTAACTCAGAAAAAGAATTCTTTGCTGCTAAAAACATGTATAATGGGAAACAGTAATAAATGAAATAATCTGTTCCAGGAGAGTAAATCATTCTTCAGTATAGATGCATAAAGTGATCAGTGCGTACTCAGAAATCATCAATTACAGAGAAAGCATCAATTAAAATGGAAACAAAGATGTACATAGAAAGGTCTCATGCTCATGCACATAGACCTCTCTCAAGTAGCTTTGAACTCTGTGTTCAAGACCATGGTGATATGTTGCAGCTGTGCATATCTGTGCATAGTTGTCCTAGCATGGAGTGGGGGGCTGCTCTGAAACAAGTACGACTAGGTACCCTATGATACCGACATCCTCAACTTTCCCTATGATGTAGTAGGAGTGAAAAGATGAAAAGGTATAGTATCAGGACATTCAAGTTAGTCACTTTAAAACTTACACATCAAACAGGTAGCCAATCAAAATAGATAATATTAAAGCCTTCAGCCTTTTGCTCACTGTCTGTGTAAACCAGGCCAGCAGAAGGATCAAGAAGGACTCATCTGGGGCCCGGGAGATAGCATGGAGGTAAGGCATTTGCCTTTCATGCAAAAGGTCATCGGTTTGAATCCCGGTGCCCCATATGGTCCCCCCTGCCTGTCAGGAGCAATTTATGAGCATGGAGCCAGGAGTAACCCCTGAGTGCTGCCGGGTGTGACCCCAAAACCAAAAAAAAAAAAAAAAAGAAGGACTCATCTGTGCCCAGGCAGGGCTTGGAGATCTGAGGAGAGATAATGAGCTTTAGAGTCTCATCTAGTGATGAGGACCAGAAACTAGTTAAGCTGGGACAACTAGGGTGGAGTTCAGCAAAGACCCAAGGACATTATTTCATACTAGGTATTTCATATCAGGGTACATTGGACTATAATCCTGGTCTTTATACACTGGATACACTGAAGGTGAACAACTACAGAGGAAGGAACCAGAAGGTTGTACTCATGAGAGAGGACAGCTTGAGACTAGAACAGTAGCATAGTACATGAATATGAGACTCCTGGACATTTGAGAGGAATCCAGATCTATTTATTTAAACTCTATAAGTTATAACTTCATAGCTTTATAAATTCTATATGCAAATCTTTCAGACAATTCTCAAGAACCCACCATCTCAGGAAAAATTCATTATGATGGTAACACCCGCTCATACCATGTCATGTGTATTTTAAGACAAAATAAGGTGTTTTACAAAGGCCCAAAGTTTAATACAGAAAATACACTTTGAGGTGCTCAAATCTGGCATATAATTCTGTATTGGTGCTATATACGGAAATAATTCTAAAGTTAAAGTAATAATAGCTATTATTAATAATGTGAAGATTCTATTTGACAATATATGTGTGACTTCATAAATTCCCAGAAAACATAATTCGGAAGATTAATTATACACAAAGTTATTTATATGCAGCTTTTATTACAAACCAAACTAATAAGAAATAAACTAATAAGTATGGCAATATTTCTCTTAGCATTTGAAGGAAGAGGAAACCTCATTAAATTTAAATATTTTGCCTAAAATTAACTTGCTGGTTAAGTACCTAACTTAACTTTGGACCATATTTTCGTGAAGACCATGAATTTTATATCACTTTACAAACCTCTTTGTTGGGATTTTAGGCAATTTCACTAAGTGCTTGCTATTAGAGAATCATTCCACTAGCCTCCTGACTTCCAATATGCACCAGGACTCATTTTTCTTTCAAATCTAACAGTAAATTAAACAATGTTTTAACTTGAATTTTGTCAGAAGTCAATTTGATACAGAGGCAGTTTTAACTGTCTTAGAAATAGCTCAATAGAAAATGAGAAGAAGGCAGAAAAGACAGACACTTAGACTGAATCTGCTGGTGAAAAAGCCTCAATCGACCTTACATTTCTCAAGAATTTATGGATCTTTCACTGTTATTCTTTATTGAAGATGAGATGCCAGTATCTGTAGACACCATGTCAATCTGTCATTGGACATGTTCTTTCTTAGGCAGAGAGATATTCTTAGGTCTCAAGGTTTTCTTCAGTTGACAGTGCACATCCTTCTCAATAACTGGGGAAATTAATTATACAGTTCAGAAAGAGCCCTGCAAGTGTACTGTCAACAATTAACTTGTTTTAATCCGCAATGACAAAAGGATAGGATGTTAATGGTTACTGTGACTTGGGTTCAGCTATTCAATAGTATCCTAAACAAACTTCTCCATGTTTGTTTCTTTTGCTTGTAATGACTGAAAGATGGCAAACCTACTTCTTTTTTTTTTCATGTCTTACTTCTGGCTCTGCACTTTGAATCACTCCTGGTAGTTCTTGGGGGACAATATAGGGTGCCAGAAATCAAAACTAGGTCAGCCTCATTCAAGGCAAACACCCTATTCACAGTACTATTACTCTGATCCTGCAACTTTAACTCTTGACAATAAAACACGAATGCTGGGAACAGAGGTTGAGGGAGGACAACATAGGTGGTGGGAATGCCTCGATTCAATGTCACTATGTACCTAAAATATTACTGTGAAAGATTTGTAATCCACTTTGGTCAAAATAAAAATTATTAAAAAATAAAATAAAGGGGCCGGGCGGTGTCACTGGAGGTAAGGTGCCTGCCTTGCCTGCTCGCCTGCGCTAACCTAGGATTGACCGCGGTTCAATCTCCCGGTTTCCCATATGGTCCCCCAAGCCAGGAGCGACTTCTGAGCGCATAGCCAGGAGTAACCCATGAGTGTCACCGGGTGTGGCCCAAAAACCAAATAAATATATAAATAATAAAATAAAATAAAACAAAGAAAAGGACCAAAGAGATAATAAGGCAGGTAGACACTTGCCTTACATGTGGTTGACCCAGGTTTGATCTTCTGCATCCCAGATGGTCTGCCAGGAGTTATTCCTCAGCTCAGAGCCAGGAGTAATACTTGAGCATTGCTGGCTGTGACCCAAATACTTAAAAAAAAAGGCAAGAAAAGCAAAAGAAAGCAAAAGAAAAAGAAACAGAAGATGTGGGATATCTTTGACCATGGTTTCTTTTACCAGAAACGTAAGCATTCTCTATATGTACAATCTATTTTTACAGACTAGAATACTAGAATTAGTTACAAGAAAAAGAAGATTAACAAATTTCATAGTTCGTTGAAGGTTATCCTTTTTTTGTTTGTTTGTTTGTTTTGTTTTTTGTGTTGAAAGTTATCTTAATTGACTTAAATTTTTGAGAGAAGAAGTAAAGCTTGCTATAATTATGGAGAAGAAAATCAATGTGTTAAATAAGAAGTAGTATTTTACACAGATCTTAGAAGCTTTAATTTGTAACCAGACTGGTGTGTAACCAGTGTCTAGCTTATAGCCATGTACTGGACATATGAACATTTGCATGAAAAAAGAAGAGAAGAGAAGTTTTGGAGATTATATATTTTTCTTTGAATTGGTATTTTATGTCCATTTAATTCTTTTGAATCTTCAGAATGATAGATAAATAAAAGATATAGAGAAGAAAGAAGGGAAATATATTGGTGAGGCGATAATTCTAAATAACATGTGTAATGCAAAAAATGAAGAATCTAGTTCTGTATAATGAAAACTAAACTGTTTTCATTTATATTCATATCAATTTCTGCCATTAAGTAGGTGTATCCTAATTATATTTATTTGCAATGATGTTGGGTAACAGAACATCTGGCGTAAATTAGGTTAATAAAGTTTGTAAATGGGGTTATATAGGCATAGAAATTTAGGTTTAAGAAACTAAGTTACCTTTGCAAACTCATGATTTTAAATCAAATAACTGATATTTAGAGGGGCAACTTGCATAAAATAAATATAGGTATTTTTTTTTATTTAACCTGTATAACTAAATAAATTACTTCCCTCTCTTTCCTTTTTATTTAAGCAGCAGTTGTGCACTCTTGGCCTTATTTCTGGGCAAAGTTGAGTAAAAGGTGATTGAAACACACAAAAATGTAACAATTCCTTCTCAGGGAAAAGAAATATAGATGACTTAGGTAATTTTCATACGATTGAAGTCATAATCTTAGCAAAAAACACCAAACACTGCAGCTACCACCTTTGAAACAAAGCAATCATTTAAAAAAAATTGATGATTGTTTTTAAATTCACAGAACAATTAACATGTTTCTGAATCAGCAAATCTAAAAGATATTTCAGCAAGTATCTATTTAACTTGGTGATATCCCAATAGCCCAAATCTAAACATAGATTTCAATGGCAGAGATTTGTTTAATGAGAAAACCAATCCAAAGAGAAACATTTGTTTCATCTGTAGTGGGGAAATATCCATCTGCTATTAGGTTGGTACAGAAAGTCAAGAGTTTTACAAAAATTTCCACTGGCTCTCTTTTTTTTTTTATTCTTATGATCCAAGTGAAGGAAATATTTTTTAAAAACTTCAGTGGGGGTGTGTCAATCTCCTTTAAAAAATGCTACTCTGGCAAAAATTTAAATGGGGATTGGGTATTCAACATGTTGAGTTAACAACTTTCTATTATTGAATGTGCTACATTTGGGAGAACAAGTAGAGTTTATGCATCAGTGAGCTGGCATAGGTCTACAATATCATTTAGATACCTAAATTATTTGTAATAGTGACTACTGGCAGATGAATACTTAAAATGTTTGATGATTTTTAAGGTAATTTTTTAGCTTACTAAAAATTAGATAACTATCCAAAGTATTTTTTACTTTGACATTTATTGATTTAAAGACATTAATTCTGCAGGGAGTACTCATGAGCACTTTTATATTTTGTCTTTAGAGGAAAGTTGGAAACTATTGATTATATGCTCTAGCATTGAAAACCTAATAACAAATACCAAAGAAGATAACACACTTTGACAGTATCACAAGATGCAAGTTTCCATATTTTCTTTCATTTTATTGCATTAGTCTATAAATAAAAAAGATATGTCTTAGTCTCCTGACTCTTAGCAGAATCTTCATAGACATTGAAATATGGAATAGCAATAGAATAACATTCTAACTTAATGAGTAACATGTATTATTTATCCAACCAACATATTTTAAGGACAATTTATGAGGGAGAGACTTGGGGATAACTATTAGGGATTGAAATTTAAGATACAGTATAACTTGTAAATTGTGGAGGCCTGGCATACTTATTAGAAGGAAAATAACATTTCAGTAGACTTTACTGCAATATGCTTCAGTAGTTAAAATTTGAGCTGTTCACTTTGAACTATAAAGATATTTCAATATATATACTACTTATTGTATATGCTGCTGTATGTTGTATATACCTTATATATACATAAGATGATAATAACTAAATATGGTTTCATAAACTAAGACATATTTTGCATATAGTCATTAGCACTTAGACATTTTGGGGACTTTTTGTATAAATTGATATATTAAAATAATTTAAATCAAGGTTCTATAGGCTGACAATTTTTATAATGTGGCTTGGCAATTCACATTTGTCTTCTGTTTAACTCAGAGAAATATTAATTCTAACAGAAATTTATTACTAATTAAATGTTTTACCTCTTATGACCTATAGTAGAATTTGTTTCCAATGTGAGATATACCATAAAATATATTTTTATTGAATTAGATGCTTTCAATATAATATATTAGTGATATGTATTTGTAAAATATGTTTCTTAGCAATCACTATTTTATGAAAAACGTGATCTCCAGATAAACTTGCTAAGCACTAAATGTAAACACCTAATTTATTTTAAATGCAAGATATTTATTTTGTGCCTATTTCATTCAATGATTGGTGAACTTCTTACCGTCATTGATTCTAAAATAAAATATCTTCACTCAAGCGAGTATTAGAAGATATTTTAAACATCATTTGACTGTCTTTTTCTTTAATTTCTCAAGTTACACAGATCCCTGAAAAATTAATTTGGTCTACACCTATCCAATAACCTCCCAGTTATTGACAACAATAGTAATCCTCAATTATAACTTTAAAACATAAATAAAATCAGGTTTTTAGAGCAGAGAATATGTATTTGAAAAGATTTTTAGGACAAATCAATTTTGGGATAGATCTAAACATATTATTTTAAACATATAAATGAATTATAATTTTGTTGATACTATTAATTGATATAATTTTGAATGTTTCTTATTATAAAATAAAATTGGACCAGAGCATTCTATTGACATGTTATGCCATTCTCCATTAAATACCTTCCTTGATTATGTCTTTTGTAATTGCATGAAGGACTATAGTGGAGACAAGCTGTTTCTTGTCTTTTACATTCTTTGTAACTGGCTCTGCTATCAGTTAGATAAGGTACCTCAACCAACACTTGCCCACACTCATCATAATAAATCCCTTTATGTTAAAATAGCTGCAAGTTAATTCTCCAATTTTATAGTTAATACCTTTGGATTATTTTCATAAGGAGTTAGTGCTGGAAATCGGTGTTGCAGAAGACTTGAAAAAGTAGTTGGATAATTTAGAGGTAAAAGAAGATGTGACAAATCTTATGCCAACATCACAATTGCTCAAGATGTTAGATGCTGTCATTTGAAAAATAGTTTCTCTCTATGCCAACCACCAACATTTAGGACATCAAAAAAAAAAAGGCAAGGATAAATGATTGAACATATTCATTAGCATAATAGTACATCTTTGAAACTATTTTAAAAGTATATCTAGTATAGGTGTATTTCTAGTGAATGTCTTAATGAAGCCCAAATTATATACTACACATTTATATGTTATTTTGAATAAATGTGCATAATTAACTTATCTTCAGTTTTTCCGTTACAGTTTTAGCACCACTAGAAATTTCCTAAAGATATAATGTAATATGGCAATGATGCTGCTATGTGAAAGTCAGGCTATGGACTCAAAGCCATGAGAGTAAATATTAATTTTTTTTGGGGGGGGTCACACCCGGCAGCGCTCAGGGGCTACTCCTGGCTTCATGCTCAGAAATTGCTCCTGGCAGGCACGGGGGACCATATGGGGCACTGGGATTCGAACCGATGACCTTTTGCATAAAAAGGCAAATGCCTTACCTCCATGCTATCTCCCGGGCCCCAAATATTAATTTTTGATATAAAAACATATTTTTAAATTTAGACTACAGGATTTACACTTGTGTCCATACTAGATTTTCAATATGCACTGTTCTAACACCAATCTCACCCATCAGCATCTCCAGATTTTCTTGCCTTTACCAAATCTTCCTCCTTACTAGGCATATTTTTAAGATAAACCATTATAGTTTAAATTTGATGCTTTATATTGTTGACTTTTATTATATACATATTCAAGACCTTTGTGCTTTCTATATAGCCAAGACACTCTGATTTTTCCCCTATTATCTTGTATCATTCTTTTCTTTATAAATTATTTTATTTAAAGACATAATTACCCATAATATATTTTTTCTGCAACTCCATGTTCCAACTCTTATCCCACTACCAAAGAAAAATTTCTTCCAACATTATTCCCAAATACCTACCTACTCCAAATCTGTCCCCTTGAAATGTATAAAATAATAAATTATATATTTCTTGTTTACAGGTAACTGGTACTGAAACTAATTTAAAAAGTGCATCAAGAAGAGAATTTATGAAATTATTGTATCTTGCAACATGGTAAAGTCATTTTTAGAAGGTTCACTAAACTATTTGTTTCTAGTAAATCTTTCATTTATTTGTTTAGTTTCTGAACATTATGTGGTTTTGATTACATATTGATGTCTAAATTGATCTTTTCCTACTGAGTGACAGTAATGAAAATTTGGAGGTGTTCACTATGTCTCACCTCTGTGGTTCAGTAGCCCAGGAATTACAAGCTCTATGGCTGATACTAGGCATTTGTGGGGTATGGTTTCAGTTGCCAGGCCTTCTGGAAGTATAAGAAGGCAGAAGTAAAGTGCATTCATACACTTACTCCAGGAAAGTGCTGGTGATGTCAGCCCAAATACTAGCATACATGGAATTTTGATCAGTTAAGCATTTCTGTAGAGATCAGTGATTAGAGTAAGTGGTGAAGTTGAGCCATTGATGAAGTGGCTATTGTGGGTAATGATTACTGCAGCTAGTGAGGTTTTGGCAATGCAGGAACTTGGCCCACCTCTCCTCCTAAGATTGCCTGTTTTCACTGTGATGTTCATGTATCCATGGTTATTTATAGCTTGATTTACATCTATTTTTGAGAATAGAGTGAGTGTATGGAGCTGAAGCCAATGTAGACAATATGGTGGCTATGGTGGGGGGTTTTCTTCACATTTCTCCCCTCTTATATCTCCAGCTCTATATTTCCTCTCCCTTTTTATTAATATAATCTAGACCCAGTTTGGTATGTTGAGTTTCCTAACCACGTTATTTTATATGCAGCAGATATGTGAGATCATTTGGAATTTGACCTTTTCTTGTTTTTTACCTATATTAATTAACATAATATTCCCCAAGTTTAAGTGAACTGCAGGATTTTATAATTTCTTTTGGCTGTACAGAAATATGCCACAACTTTGTTACCTACTCTACTGCCATTGAATACCTATGTTGATTCTATATTATAGATACTGTGCTAAATCTGCAGTATAATGTATGTACATCTTTTCAAATAGACACAGAATTTCTGGGATATATATATAAGTTCTATTCCTACTTTTTTGGGGGAAGACTCCATTTTTTTTGCATAGAGGTTGAACCTAGACAGCATTCCTATCAGTAGAGGGTAAGAATTGTTATTTGATCATATACCTGCCAACAGATACTTATTTTGTTCTTTTTTGATATGTGCCATTTTCAATGAATCTTGATTTGTATATATTTGATATGAAATGATGATGAAAACTTGTTCATCTACCTAATAGACATATATCTCTTCAGGGAGGTGTTTGTTCATTTTCTCTTCCAAATTTTTGAATATTAACTTTTATCTTATGTTCTAAAAACATTTTCTCTTTTCAGCGGGATACCTTCTAGTTTTAGCCCATGATTCTTTTGCCATGAAGAAACTATTTAATTTGATGGCGCAGTTATTTTTGTTTCTGTTATCTTTACCAGTAGAATCATGTTATAGAATATGCTTTTGAGATTCAAGTGTCATAGTGTGTTCTCTATGTTTCTAAGATGCATTTTTATGGACTCATTTTAACCTCAAGGTTTGAACAACTTTGAAATGACTTTAAATAAGATGTGAGATATAGATTTAGGTTAATATTTTGCATGTGTCAATTCAATTTTTCAGTAACATTTGTCAAGAGGTTATCATTACTGTATTTGGGGGCGGGGGTTGAGTCACAGCCGGCAGCACTCAGGAATTCCTCCTGGCTCTATGCTCAGAAATCACCCCTGGTAGACACGGGTGACCATATATAATGCTGGGATTTGAACCACCATCCTTCTGTCTGTAAGGTAGATGCCTTACCTCCAGGCTATCTCTCTAGTCCCTCATTACTGTATTTTATATATCTATCTCTTTAGTTTAAAATTAGTTTGCAATAGATCTAGATTTGTCTTTCAGATCTAGAGTCTCTCCTTATTATAATTCTATTCTGTTTGATTACTATCGGTTTACAGTATAGTTTTTCTTTATATTTTTTTGATTAATTTTGGGTCACAACTGGTAATGCTCAGGGGTTACTACTGACTATGTGCTTAGAATCACCCAGGGCCATGGGACTCCACTGGATCAAACTGAGGTCCATCCTAGATTAGCGAGTGCAAGGCAAATGCCCCACTGCCTGTGTCACCACTCCTTCCTGCCCTGTTTACAGTATAGTTTTAAGTAAGGTAATGAGACACCATCCTGATTTCTTTTTCTTTTTTTCTGCTTTTGGGTCACACTCAAGTGATGCTCAAGGTTTACTTATGGCTATGTGCCCAAAACTCTCTCCTGGTTTGGAGGACCATATAGGACGCCAGGGGATTGAACTGCGGTCCATCCTAGGTCAGCCTAGAATGTAAGGCAAACTCTCTACAGCTGTGCCACAGCTCAGGCCCCACCATCCCAATTTTTTTATTTCTTAATGTGCTTTGGCTATTCAGGGTACTTTATGATTTCTGTTCTAATTCCTCGAGGAAGATAATCTGAATTTTTGAGAATTTCATTGAGTCTATAAAATTATTTAATTAAGATAGTCATTTTGACAATGTAAATCTGTCCCTATCAAAAATGTGAGATCATTTATTTCCTGTTTTTTTCTATTTCTTTATAAATGGCTTACAGTTTAAATGATAAAGAACTTTTACATCTTTTAAGTGGATTCCTTTTTTAAAAAATTATCGTTATTTAAGCATCATTATTACAAGTGTTTGTAGTTGAATTTCGGTCAAAAAAAGAACACCCTAGGGCCTGAGAGATAGCATGGAGGTGCGGCGTTTGCCTTGCATACAGAAGGACAGTGGTTCGAATCTTGGCATATCATATGATCCCCCATGTCTGCCAGGGGTGATTTCTTAGCATAGAGCCAGGAGTAACCCCTGAGCACTGACCCAAAAACCAAAAATCAAAAAAGAAAAAAAAAAAAAGAACACCCCTCTTCACCAGTACCAAATTCCCATTACCAATGCCTCCTTTTTATATTGACCTTTTCTGTTTCATTATTTGCATACAGGAATTAAGTAGACCAAAATATTAAATAATTTATCAAAATCATACTCTATATTATCAGCCTTTATAGTCCACACACACTTCAATTGTTAAATTACTGGCTAAATTGGAGTAAAACAATTATACACTACTAAAAAGTTTCTAACAAAGTGTATTTTGTGCATAGATATTTGCAGAGTAGTCTTATTTTTCTTATTTTTTATCAGAAAAATATTTCATTCAAGTTTATCAGCTATATTATCATATATATACTTAAATATATAAAGATATAATTACCTTAAGTACATAGAAATATAATAATCTTAGAGATAGACTTAAATATATTTAAAATTATATTTTGATATAAAATATTAATATTTAGCTTAGAGAGATATCTGGAAATACAATAATTAGATCTTAAAGTAAACTTCATACAGCTATTAAACAAAAAATGTATGTAATAAAAATGTATTTCAATATCAAATAGGGCAATAGCTAAGTTGCTTCTCAAGCTATTGGTCCAACACATTCTGGAAAAATCTTCATAAGTCTCCCATTTATTTCAGAGTGGCCTAAATTCTACCCAGAAAATATCTCAGTTCATAAAAGATCCTTATGACTATAAGACTTTTAAAAGGCAATATTTTAATAAACTTCAAAATCTCTAATATGATAGAAGCTTCAAAATTATTTTGTTTTGTTTTGTTTTTGGCCCACACCCAGTGACTCCTGGTTATGTGCTCAGAAATCGCTTTTGGGTTGGGGACCATATGGGACACTGGGGATTGAACCCAAGTCTGTCCTGGGTCAGCCTCGTGCAAGGCAAATGTCGCATCACTGTGCTATCACTCTGCCCCCCAGAAACTTCAGTTTTATCAGGCAACCTCACCTCTAGTCTGATTAGTATTAAGATACTTATTACAAATAACTAGAATTATTTTTTTTTGTTTTTTTGGGCTATACTCGTTTGATGTTCAGGCTAAGCACTCAGAAATTGCTCCTGGCTTGGAGGGACCATATGGGATGCCCAGGGGATTGAACTTTGGTCCATTCCTTGGCTAGCAGATACCTTACCTCTAGCGCCACCTCACCAGCCCCTACAATTAATTTTTTAATAAAATCTTTAAGCACCATAATTACAAGCATGATTGTAGTTGGATTTCAGTCATAAACAGAACACCCCCTTTCATCAATGCAACATTCCCACCACCAAAGCCCCTTTGGATGCTAAGGTAGGTTTAAATGTTTGTTTTTTTTTTTTTTTATAAACCAGACTTTATCTAATCTGGTTTAATCTTAGATAAGATTACCTATCAAGCACAAATAACACTATTTCATATGAATACAAAGATTATCAATTATACATGGATTTTAAATTAAATGATCATTTTTCCTTTATGTCACTTTAATTAATTATTAATATGACTACTTATGTCTCTTTTCATGTCTGGAAAGTTCCATCACTGTAATTTGAATTCACTTGTTTTGTTTTGTTTTGTTTTGTTAGTCAACCTCTTATTAAATCAGGAATGGCTTTTATTTATATATAGATTATTTATATTTAAAATTGTAGTATATTTGACTATTCAACTGCTATTATTTGTCTATATGTGTGGAATCAAATAGCAGCTTAGTTATTTATCAAATTTGCTTTGAATTTTTTATAGATTTCTGCTCTGACAATTCTATTTTGCCATCATGAAACTAGATACAGTTACCTGACTGCTAAATTGTGTATCTTTTAGGTTCATGATAGTATGCTTTCCAAATTCAATTTTCTCTAACTATCTAAGCCTGTTTATTAACTGTAATGTTCAAGGTGTTTATAGAGATTTTAAACTATCTCAAAATTAATACCCTTGCTTTCACCTCAAGCTCCAAATTATAAAAAAGCCTTTACATCCAAACTGCTGATGCAATTTTTTAGTAGCAGGACATGAGCAGCTGGGGAGGCAAAATCATAGCACTCTATGTCAGTTATATTTCCTGACTAATACACTCATAACTTCTGAGAAAAATGTTCCCAAGAAGATGTGGCATGTAGGCACATTTTTTTCAAATTTTTAGACTTTATACAAATATTTTGAAAAATATTTATCTATATATTGGAACTACTTTTTTTTATAATGAATTGATCATCTTACTAAAAATAGCAATTGAATTCTAAAATTCTCTGCTAAAGTTTTTGGTTTAGATACAGCTCACAAACTATAAATGGTTTGGCATTTTTAAGCATTTAAAAAAATCAAAGGGGAAGTTTGACAAGAATATTTATCAAACTAAAACTTTGACAGAAGCATTTATATGCCTCCACAAAATCTATCTGATACTTTGAAGGAAAATTTGCTAGCACCTGTTTTAAAATATTTTCTATGCATATACTTAGTGCTTAATTAAAACTTACTGGCCACAGCAGATCTTTCAAAAGAGGGCCAGAAGTGAAAAAGCAATATTGTACAAAACCAGTGACAAGAGTTAATAATAACTTTCTCATTTTTTAATGTTTTCCACTTTCAGGAGAAAATTACTGATAATTTGGAGGCATTTTTATTTTATTAAATATGACTACTTCTTATCCCATTGTATTGTAATTAAATAATAAAATAACACTCAGACACACTGTAACTGAACTAAGATTTCAGGACATGTTTTATTACTACACACACAGTTCAATAAAAAAATGATTAGCCCTAATTGCTTGTATGTCAGGCTAAAGAGTTGCCAAATCACATAAGTTGAGTTCAATTTAAAAGGAATAAATCAGTTTGTTCTTCAAGCCTGTGTTTTCTCTTGATCATATCTCTTCCTTGCTTATTTCTGTTTGCTTGCTTATTGCTATCTAGAGAAGGCTGTGTTTTCTTCTGAATGCATACTTCTCTTTTTCTCACCCCTCACATCTTTCTAAAGAAGTTTCAATAGAAATTATTTTGCAACATGCACACAAAATTAAACTTAAAAATTAAAGGACTAAGGCTCTTGAAGTTTATAGCAGTAAACTTACAAGCTTACCCTGATCTTTATTTGCTTAGGTTTTTAGTACTGATTTATATATGAGAAGACCTTGTATCACATCCATCAATGCCAATTCAGTGTGAATTTGAATTTGGGAACTGTATTTAGTTAGTAATATTCTAAGAGATTTTCTTGAGAATCTATAATGTGAGCTTCAGAATATGTCCTTCAAATTGACATAATTGTTCGACATAGTACATGCAAGTTAAATTATTTGCTCTTGTAAATACCATGTTTTCCTTAAAACAGCATAAATTATAGAAAAGTTAGAACTGTAAATTTTTGTTCTTCAAAGCTTGTAATTTGTATGTTTTGACACAAAACAATAGAACTATAATGCTACACTACTAGCAAAATATGATAAAACATTAAATTAATTCATGTAACTAAAAATTTGTGTGAATTGGAAATAAGGAAGATAGATAAATAGTAAGAATTCCTTGGCTGACAGTTTGCATGTGTTTGGCTCAGATTTACTACAAGAAATTTCCTACAGACACTCTTTTTCTCTTACCTTGTTAGGCCTTGCTCATCTTGTTCACATTAATGCTAAAATTGTAAATGTTTGTTCCCTCTTCTCTGAACGTCAAGACTGGAAAACAAATAGAAGGCACAAGTTATAACTCTCCAACAAGATCCACAGTCAATTATCTATAGTACTTGTCAATCATACCACCTACTTTGGATTATAAGTTATCTAGTACTATCTATTCATTTTTCCTTTGTGAATTTATACTTGAGAATTATTGGAAGCTAAATATTTTTCTAGTGCATCTCCCAAGTTTGAATAATGAGAGTATATTTTAACCATAGTAATGTTTTTAAAAAAATTAAATTAAATATGTACTTTTCAATTTCTTTGATCTGTTACCCTTAGTTTGCTGTAATTTTCACTAAAATCTTAATTAGAAGTCAATAGAAGGAAAAATTATTTTGGGGTCCTAGGAAGTTCATGCATTATCCTTAATTCTCTGCTGAAGGTCACTTTCAATGATTCCCTATTGATATGTGATGTTGGGGATTTAAAGAGAGTAAGCTGCATATAAAACACATGTTTTAATGTGCTGTATCTTTGATCTTACAAAAATCATTTTAAGATAATTCAAATATTTGATGTAGAATAACCCAGATTCTATTATGTGTGCTTCTGCATGCAGGCATATGCATACTTACACACAAAACCCTCACTGCTTATTCTCTACAATGGAAAGAGAATACCTTATGTACAAATTAATCAAGTCATATATTGTGTTCCTTTGAATATATTTTTCAATAAGTAAGTGTAGATAGTCCTCAAAATAATAAGATGAAACTAATAGGATGAGCTCAATCCATTTTTATTCATCGAGTATATCATTAGCAAAGTCTTCATAATTTGGAAAGAGGGATTTAACTCATCTAAAATGACTAGATCACTTTAGGAATGGATCTGAATATACCTGTATCCTTTCCAGAGAGCAAGAAAAGCATTGAATAAGAAGTTTTAAAATTTTCTAAAGCCAATATTCGCCTATGTTCAAGAAGCTCTTTAGCTATTTATAAACATTATAAAATAATTTCTATTTCTATTCATTTTATAACTCATTAAATTTAACACTTTTTATACTTTGTGACTTCCAATATTAAAATACAAAAATG
This sequence comes from Crocidura indochinensis, assembly GCA_004027635.1. NCBI lineage: Eukaryota > Metazoa > Chordata > Mammalia > Eulipotyphla > Soricidae > Crocidura > Crocidura indochinensis. Next base: position 40,572 of record PVKC010002913.1, read on the forward strand.
TGTCAATGTAATAGATTATGTTTACCTAATTTGGTCAATTTTATTATAGTCATTTTTATAAAAACCTTATATAGAATATACTTAAAACAACATTTTCTTTGACTGAAAAAAGGCACACCACAACATCCTTATTAACAATAAAAGTTTCTTCGCTTGGAGAAATAGCATGGAGTAAGGCATTTGCCTTGCATGCAGAAGGGTGGTGGTTGAATTCCGGCATCCCATATGGGTCCTCGAATCTGCCAGGAGCGATTTCTGAGTGTAGGGCCAGGCATAACCCCTGAGCACTGCCAGGTGTGATCCCCTCCAAAAAAAATCATTAAATGTTTCTTGCTAATATTATATGGAGGTGAGGCCAACCATTGGAGAAAGCAAAATTACCAAAGAAGTAAATATTAACCTATGTTTTAACATATAAACTTTCTAAACAAGCAGTAATATTTGTGACAAGGAATGTAAAACATTAATGAGGTGCCATGAGAGTTTTATGATTTTGGAAGTAACTAATAAGGTTAAAAAAAATGAAATTTCTGGCAGAGTGTCAAGGTTTGAACTGTAA